>SJYC01030821.1:0-69126 GCA_006408675.1 Madoqua kirkii
CACAGGACTGGAAAAGGTCAGTTTTCATTCTAGTCCCAAAGAAAGGCAATGCCAAGGAATGCTCAAACTAATGCACAATTGCACTCATCTCACACTCGAGGATGGAGAAGGCGATGGCACCCCACTCCAGTACTCTTGCCTGGAAAATCCCATGGACAGAGGAGCCTGGTAGGCTGTGGTCCATGGGGTCGCGAAGAGTCGGACGTGACTGAGCAACTTCCTTTCATTTTTTACTTTCATGCATTGGAGAAGGCAATGGCAACCCACTCCAGTGTTCTTGCCTGAAGAATCCCAGGGACGGGGGAGCCTAGTGGGCTGCCGTCTATGGGGTCACATAGAGTCGGACACGACTGAAGTGACTTAGCAGCAGTAGCAGCACACTCTAGGAAAATAACACTAAAAATCCAAGCTAGGCTTCAACAGTACGTGAACTGAGATCTTCCAGATGTACAAGTTGGATTTAGAAAAGGCAGAGGAACCAGAGATCAAATTGCCAACATTTGTTGGATCATAGAAAAAGCAAGAGAGTTCCAGAAAAATATCTGCTTCGTTGACTACACTAAAGCCTGTGACTGTGTGGATCACAACAAACTGGAAAATTCTTAAAGAGAGAGTAATACCAGACCACCTTACCTGCCTCCTGAGAAATCTGTATGCAGGTCAAGAAGCAGTAGTTAGAACTGGACATGGAAGAATGGACTGGTTCAAAATTGGGAAAGGAGTATGTCAAGGCCATATATTGTCATCCTGCTTATTTAATATATGCAGAGTATATCATGCAAACTGATGACAAGCTAGAATCAAGATTATCAGGAGAAATATCAATAACCTTAGACATGCAGATGACACCACCCTTATGGCAGGGTGAAGGGGATCTAAAGAGCCTCTTGATGAAAGTGAAAGAAGAGATTATTGTCATCCTGCTTATTTAATATATGCAGAGTATATCATGCAAACTGATGACAAGCTAGAATCAAGATTATCAGGAGAAATATCAATAACCTTAGACATGCAGATGACACCACCCTTATGGCAGGGTGAAGGGGATCTAAAGAGCCTCTTGATGAAAGTGAAAGAAGAGAGTGAGAAAGCTGGCTTAAAACTGAACATCAAAAAACTAAGATCATGGAATTCAGTCCCCTCACTTCATGGCAAATAGATGGGGAAACAATGGAAACAGTGACAGACTTAATTTTCTTGGGCTCCAAAATCACTGCAGATGGTGATTGCAGCCATGAAATTAGAAGACGCTTGCTCCTTGGAAGAAAAGCAGTGACAAACCTAGACAGTGTATTAAAAAGCGGAGACATTACTTTGCTGGCAAATGTCTGTTTAGTCAAAGCTGTGGTTTTAACCGTAGTCATGTATGGATGTGAGAGTTGGACCATAAAGAAGGCTGAACACTGAAGAATTGATGCTTTTGAGCTGTGGTGTTGGAGAGGACTCTTGAGAGTCCCTTGGACTGCAAGGAGATCCAGCCTGTCCACCTTAAAGGAGATCGGTCCTGAATATTCATTCGAAAGACTGATGCTGGAGCTGAAGCTCCAGTACTTTGGCCACCTGATGCAAAGAGCTGACTAATTGGAAAAGACCCTGATGCTGGGAAGAAGGACGGCAGGAGGAGAAGGGGACAATAGAGGATGAGAAGGTTGGATGGCATCACCAACTCCATGGACATGAGTTTGAGCAAGCTCTGAGGGTTGGTGAAGGACAGGAAGCCTGGCGTGCTGCAGTCCATGGGATCGCAAAAAGTCAGACATGACTGAGCGACAGAAAAACAGCAACTAGCGTGCATGCTAAATCGCTTCAGTCCTTTCCAACTCTTGGTGACCCTGTGGACTGTAGCCCGCCAGGCTTCTCTGTCCATTGGATTCTCCAGGCAAGAGTACTGGAGTGGGTTGCAATGCCCTCCTCCAGGGGATCTTCCCAACCCATGGGCTGAGCCTATGTCTCTTATGTCTCCTGCATTAGCAGGTGGGTTCTTTACCACTCTTGCCACCTGGGAAGCTGTGGAACACCAGGGGAGTCCTCAAATTATGTTCTAAAATACATCCATGAGGAAAAGACTGTACACTAAAATAATTTAAAAACTTCAGGAGACACAGGGCAAGTATGCCCTTTACAGCAGCATTTGGAGTCTAAAATTTTGAATCGGCACAGTGCAGCCACTGGAATCATGTGTTTGGGTTTGAATCCCAGAGCTGCAGTGTGGCTCTGGAGAAGCTATTTAACCTCACCCATTCTTCATTTCTAAAATGGGGCAGTGATGCCTCTTACAGGCTCGGCCTGAGGATGAAATAGGGTGCATAGGACACAAGATCTCAGGAAGCCTGCGTCTGTGTTTATTACAGGTCTTGCTGTTGTTATTCTCATGGTGTTATTAGCAGCTCTGCACTTCCTCCCACAGGCTCAGCAGCATGTGCTCACCAGAGTCATATTCACCGGAAATGAGGACACACACTTATTCTCTGTTGGAGAAAATGTCATCTGAAAACTCTGCTGTGATGTACTCTAGGGACCCACGGGTTATGTACTGGACCAGGGAATTTGCAGCTTGGTTAATGGTTAGGTTAGCAACCATCCCCTTGTAACTGGTAACTGATTGCTCGGACTGTAAAGAATCTGCCTGCAATGCAGGAGACCTGGGTTTGATCCCTGGGTCAGGACAATCCCCTGGAGAAGCGAATGGCTACCCACTCCAGTATTCCTGCCTAGAGAATCCCATGGATAGAGGAGCCTGGTGGGCTACAGTCCATGAGGTTGCAAAGAGTCAGACACAACTGAGTGACTAACACTTTCACCTGGTAACTGCTCCTCGTAACTCGAGTTACCAAGCTAGTTGTTCTCAAGGGAAAGCTCGTTGCTACCGAGGAACCGTTAAACGCCTGATTGAAGAAAGATCTTTGGGTCTCCACACACTCCCCACCGCACCCCACCCCCCACCCCCTGCCAAGTCCTCGGTGTCCTGAGTGGTGGTCTCATGCCCATTTACTGTCTTACTTCCCTTTGGTTCACCCTTGACTTCTGTAAATCTCTCCTTTCCCTCTCTTGCTGGGTTCTGTCCCTTCTCTCTCCGAGGGAGATCTCTGAGGCTTCTCTGTCCCAGGAGGAGCAAATAGTTTTAACACGTGGAGCATTGTTGGGGAAAAAACCTACTGGATAAAAGAAATCAGTGCAGCCTGCGTTGGCGAGCATGCAGTCCACTCCCATCTTCCTGGAGTGTTTACTTTTTGAAAAGCTGACAGCTAGTAGGATGGATGGGGAGACCGACCAGAAGAACTTGATCTGATTGCCTTCGTTCAGCAGGCTGTGGAGAAGATTAAAGGTGAGCTTTTGTGTCTCACAGTTGGCAGACAGACAGTGTGAACTGTGGTGGTAGACAGTCCCTCTCTTCAACAGGCCCAGGCCCTTGAGAGAATCTGATTGGGTTGATCCCCCAAGGGCTTGTGAGGCACCAGCATTTAATTTCTAAGGGAGTGATGAACTACTACCCCAGGTGCAGTAAAACAGTGGTTCCAAAGGCTGCTGTTCACTAAGCACTTGCTACACACCACATCCCAGGCGGACTGAGCACAATTCCAGTTTTCCAGAACAACCTCTGAGGCAGGTGGTTTCCATTTTGCAAGCATGCATTTTGCAAAAGACACAATTAGGATTCAGCTAGTTTTGATGTGTTTGTGGGAGGAGGCAAGCTCCACATCCTGTTTCACCATCTTGAGCTCTCCCCACCAAGGTTCAGATACTTTTCATAACTTTCACAAATCAAAAGTAAATGACAAAGTTGAAATTCAATTCACATCTCCATTGACGAGGATCTGATCTCCATAACTCGTTTATTTTCCTTAGCCCCCTCCCTCAGCCAAAACAGTGTGAAGCTGCAGTTATATTTAGAGCTGTATGTATTGTAGAGGTGATGGTTCTGTCTTAATTTATCAAGATCCTTTATATCTAGGTTGTAGACAAAGCCTGGGCTTCCCAGGTGGCGCTAGTAGTAAAGGCCCTGCTTGCCAGTGCAGGAGATGCAAGAGACATGAATTTGGTCTCTAGGAAGGGATGATTCCTCGGAAGAGGGCATGGCAACCCTCTCCAGTATTCTTGCCTAGAAAACTCTGTGGACAGAGAAGCCTGGTGGGCTGCAGTCAGTAGGGTCACAAAGAGTCAGATATGACTGCAGAGACTTAACACACACATGTGCATAAACAAGGGTTGGTGTAGAACTCTGTGACACTGAGCAACATCTATGCAGACTCGGATTTTCCTCTGTGCCCAGTTAGGGTGGCAAATGTTATGCCCTCCACCCCCTCTCCTCCCTACTCCACATGGTGTCCTGTGGCAAGAGGTGCAAAAATGTTTATGGGATCTCAGAATGCCTGCAATACTCAAGAAACTTGGGAGAAAAAGGGCTTGGGGGGGTGACCAGAAAAGACATCAGTATGTGTTTTAACAGTGACTGAGGTGACAGTTGGGGAACCGACTCTTAAGAGAACGCCAACATGTTGCAAAAATTGGCAGTTAGCCCTAGAGTGAGTGAGCTAATTAATTAGGAATGATCCTCAACCTCACTGCCTTTCACAGCCTCCCACGGGAGAAAAGACAGATCAAGAAGGCTTGGAGATCAAGAGTGCTGCAACCTGACCTTGGTGCAGTCTGAGGGGAGGTAAGAAAGGTGACTCGTGGTTTATTTCAGATCCTCCCTTTAAAAAGTGGTGTGAAAGATTTGACAAATAATGATCACTCCTCTTTAGGAACTATTGTTTAACCATAGAAGCAAAAAGTAGGGAAAAAAAACAAAACCTCATTTGATTTAGCAGGATTTAATTTTGCTGTAAACTGGCTCAACATCCCTGGTTGTATGAAGAGATGGCCTTGTGGGATCAGTCTTTGTGTGGCAGGAAACCCGGGCCCTTTGGGGTTGGATGGGGTGACACCTATATCTGATAGAGTGCGCAGAGGCTTCTCAGAGGGGCTTTCTCAAGCGCAGGCTCGCTCTTTGCACCAGGTTTGCTCCTGTCTGAACTCCAGCATCCCGTGTTCACACAGCTGGCAGCTGCTTCTCGCCCTTCCCAGTTGTAGGTGTGAGGGCTTGTTTGTTTAAACCTCGAGCAACACTTCTTGGAAAAACAAAACAACATGCTCACTTGTCTGGGCATTGCATGTTCTTCCTGAATGTCGTCCTGCCCATTGGCCCAGAGGCATCCTGGGTGGGGTGAGTTTCGGGGATGGTTTGGGGAGTTTCGGGAACAAGCTCTGGGCTGGGTCTGTTGGGTGGGGGTTGCTCTTGGTTTTCATCATTCTGGAACAGCTGGGGGTCACGGGGCATTGCTGTAGATGTAGGTTCTTAGGTTCTGGCGTCACGCTTCTCAGCCTGAGGGCAGATGCACCCGGGGAGGCATCTACCCTAAACCTAACTCTGGTCCTAACACGCGTCTTAACCCGGACAGGTGGGAGGGAACCCTGGTCTGGCTTGTGTTCTCATCAGGACTCTTGAAAAACCACTGGTTGGATGGGGTCCCTGCTGGATGTTGCCTCCTCCCACTGCTGTCTTCCAGCTTCGTGCCCCATCCCTCCCCAGCACCCAGGCAGATGAAGGTGAAGGCGGTATGCTTGGGCCTGAACAGAAGCAGACCTTTGGATACCCAGGGTTGGGTGTCTGTGAGGACTGGCCTAAGCCAGTGACCCAACCTCTTTCGCATCTCTGTGTACAGTTCCAGGTAGCACACAGGTTGTTAGAAGAAAAATGTCAACAAAGTACCTAAGCTCTGGCCTGGTTCTTTCCCCCAGTTGTAGCTACTGGGGATAGGATCAATTGCTCTTCAAGGAGCTGGCACAGGGCAGCCAGAAAAATCAGTGCCCAGCTGCCCTGCCTCCTGCCTGGAGGAGGAGGCCAAGCCCGTTTCTGCTCACCATCCTGTGATCCAGGACCACTACAGGATCCTCTCTTTCTTGGTGGCAACAAGCACCAGAGTCCCTTGGTGGCCGTGTTAAAGTAGATTGCTGGCTCCCAGCCCCAGAGGTTGACTCAGGAGGGCTGTATTGGGGCCCCAAATCTGCATTTCTATCGTTGCCAGGGGCAGCTGTTGCTGGCTCAGTGTCCACACTTAGAGAACCACTGCCCCATGCATCGGAAGGAGCAGAAGCCTCAGAGTTGAGCAAAGCTGTGTTTAAAATCTAGCTACAGCACTTGGTTGGGCTTCCCTGGTGGTTCAGATGGTAAAGAATCCCCTGCCAAGGCAGAAGACCTGGGTTCTATCCCTGGGTCAGGAAGATCCCCTGGAGAAGGGAATGGCTACCCACCCCAGTATTCTTGCCTAGAGAATCCCATGGACAGGGGAGCCTGGCAAGCTCCATGGGTTTGCAAAGAGTCAGACATGACTGAGCAAGTAACACAGCACTGACTTAATTTTGAGACCTTGAGAGGTTTTTTTTAAAATTTCTGCAAGTCTCAGTGGACTCACTTTTAAATGGGAATACCATCTTTTTTAGAGGATTAGGGGACAGAGGTGGCGCAGAGCAGGCGTTCAGGGATCACCCGCCCCTCTGCTGTCCTGAAGTGTGCACACAGCGGTCCCACAGGTGGGCACAGCGCACTGGTCTCTGTAGCCGAGTGCTGGGCTGGAGGCTTCTCAGCTAATGGGAGCTGAGGCGGTGCCACCAGGATCAGAAACTCTGATCGGGAGTGCCCCAGGGGAAGCCCAGAAGTGCTCGTGGCCAGATGGGGTTACAGCCGATCAGCACTTTCTGACTTACCTGATGGCAGAAACAGCATTTTACTCGTGTGTGTGTCTGTGCCTGACATTCCAGCCCCCAAATTCCAAACCTACAATCTGCTGTGACACCTTAGCTGTTGGAGGAAATCTCCCAATCATGCTATATCTCTCAACATTTCAGGATCTGAAACCTCACTTGTGTTTTCACATGGGCCAGCACTCATTTTATTGCCTCAAGAAGCTAAAGTCAAGTTGATTTAGTCAGCTGGTCCCAAGTTTTCATTTATCTCCATAAATCCATTATTCCCTGCAAAGACGATCCTTAAAACGGGTAACTTGTATGGAAAAAATATATCTTCATAAATATTAAGTGGTACCCTTTGTTATTAATCTAAAGCAAAATTATATATAATTAATTTTAATTAAAACTGTTTTATAGACATCTGACTAGTGGTACTAATTGTTTATCATAGAATTTCCAATAAGTTGTGTAGTTTTAAGCCTTGTATAATGTTTACTTCATCATTATCTAAATGATGGAGTTTCTCTGAGCCAAGATTTCCTCTGAGAACAATGGCAAAGTTTTTTGGACAACATTCCTATTAAAATATTTAAGTGCAGGAGTCCTTAAACGATGGCTCACTGACTGATTTTGTAAATAAAATTTTGTTGGCGCTTGTCTGTGCTTATTTGCTTAAGTACAGAAATTGGCTCTCAAAACCTAAAATACTCTCCAGCCCCTTATAGATAAAAGTTTACAAGGGGTTTCTGCTTCTATCGGGCCGATATGGCTCTCTTGCCACCAGAGGGCGCTGTGTCCTGTCTGCTTATCAAAGCCAGATTCCGTCTGGAAACCCTGGCTTCCTGCAGAGGCGACTTCAGAGAGCTGAATACACACCCTGGGCCCTGCCGACCCACCACCGCGACAGTACAGCCTCCTGACTGCTTGCCCTGTCGACATGGGGTGCTCTGGGACCACCTCCTCTCAGAATGCTGAGGTCTGGGGTGAACCCTCGGTGCCCTTTCTGGGCCCCAGGACCATCTTAGGCCTGGCTAAGCAATGTGACCTGTCATCTCCATGACTGAAATAATAGCTCATCTCTTCCCAGGTGGTACAACTGGTAAAGACTCTACCTGCCCATGCAGGAGACAAGAGACGTGGGTTCGATCCTTGAGTCTTGAAGATCCCCTGGAGAAGAAAGTGGCAATCCACTCCAGTTTCTCGCCTGGAAGGTTCCATGGACAGAAGAACCTGGTGGGCTGCAGTCTGTGGGGTCGCAGAGAGTCAGAGGCCACTGCGCACACATGCACACACACGCAGCATGCTATGGGGGAGAGCGACAGTGTCTTAAAGATTGTGCAGGTGGCACGGATGCCTGAACGCCCGCCTTATTTTATGAGGAAAGGCAGGCTTTCCTATATGTCTGTCTTCCTCTAGGGATGTCCCCTGGGCATCCGTGCTGAACTGGCCTTTCTCCAGACCCCAGTCCCTGGCTACAACCTGCTCTCCTGGCCTCTCTCCTGACTTTGCTGCATCAGTGACCCACTTTACCCTTTAACTTCAGCTGCTTCTTATAAACTACAATATCCTAAGTTAGCGATAACCTTGATCTTAAGTCCTCCCCCAGTAACTACCTGTTCCCCTGTTCACTGCCAAGATTCTTGAAAAAGAGGTCTGGTTTTGCTCTCTCCCGTTATAACCTCTCACCCCTACCCCCCTCCACCCAGTTCTGTGGGCACTTCCTCCAGCACACCGTGGAAACTGCTCTGACCTGGCCACTGGGCCTCAGTGTTGCCATATTTGACAAACATTTCCCCCAGCTTTATTGAAATATAACTGATGTATTATTTAGGTTTAAGGTGTTGCAAGAGTTGATGTGATACAATTATATTTGCAAAATAATGACCATACCCAGTGTGCACATTTTGATTCAGCTCTTGCTTCCCTAGACCCATCTGTTGGATTTGGCTCTGTGGAGAACTCTCTCCTCCTTGGAACTCAGTGTTTTTCCAGCTTTTAAAAACTGCAACTCAAGAAGGAATCTTCTACATGGTAACCCAGTAAGCAGGTACATCTACTCAGCAGAAACTAACGTTTCCCAATGTATCCTTAACTGTATACAAGAACCCTAGTCCAGTTTCGTTCTTCCTCAGTGTGAATTACTTCGCAGTTGAGTCATTGATTTTATTACCCAGTGATGGATCTGAGTCCATAGCTTGAAGCCCATACCTTCTCCTCCCCTGACATTCTTTTTCTCTGCTTCTCCTCACATATCTCTCACCATCCTCTTTGGTCCTTGCACTTTCTGATATTCCCGGCGTCTTACCTTCAGCTTTCTGTTCCTTGCATATGTATTTTTCTTGGGTGGTCCCGTTTTTCCTCTTTATGTTGCAGACACCAAAATCCATCTTCACTCCAGAGTCCTGCACTGTGCTTCTGCGGGAAATGATATTGACCCCAACCAAGGACCGGTCCCAGAGCCCTGCCCTGGATCAGTCAGAGTGGACTGGTTACCCGGTTGAAACTCATGGACTTGAGGCTGATCTGGGACACGGCTACAAGCAAAACCAAAATAAAAGCCAATTGAGTTTTTCTACTTGGATCTAAGACAGAAAGACCGGACCAGTGTTTTCCACTCTAAAGTTCATGTGTATTCCTTTCCGATGTTTGTCATTCCCTGTTCTTTGTTAGAAGTGAGTCGCTGAGCCCAGCCTGCACTCAAGGGGACTCATTTGGCTTTATCATCAGTAGAAGAATAATAGCTCTCCTTTTCCGAGTGACCTCTGTTATGTCAGGCACTATCCAGACTGTAGGACACACACTAGTTCAATTCGGTTTTAAATCCCACGACACTCTGAGCTTGGTGGTCCTATCCACATCTAAAAGACTAGGACACTGAGGCGTAAATCAGATTCCTGATTTGCTCACAGTGGCAGATCTTGTGCTTGAACCAGGCCTGTTCAACTCCTCCAGTAGTCACTTCTCAGGGCAGGCCCAGCCCCGGTGTTTGCAAAACTCTTTCGATCAAAAGGCAATTTGGGGTTGATGATGACAGAAAATGACAGAGAGGCACAGAAGTTATTCTAGCCCAGCCTCTGGACTGGCCCCCCTAAGCCAGGTGTTCAGCCGATCAGCTGCAGCGATGACCTTTGGTGGGTGGGTGGGCAGTGGTGGGGATATCCAATTGAATTAAAATGGCAGATGGTAATGAAGCCCCAGGAAGCTTCTTACACTTGACTGGCATCCATAGTTCAACTGGTAGGAAGTTGTGTGTTGTTGGGGCGGGAGAGGAGGAGGGGGAAGAAAGAAGGGGAAAGGGAGGTGTAGTGGGTGTTTGCTACGTGGGTGGGGTGTGTAAGGGGCGGGAGAGGAGACTGGGCTTGGAAACAGGACTCGTCGGGAGGTAAAGGGGGTGATTCCAGAAGAAGAGAAAAGGCTTTTGCCTGCTTGACAGGCCTGTTGGGAAAACTTAAAATGGAAATGTAGTTTCATGGTATCTAGTGCACTTTTGGAAGAAAGGTATGATGCTCTCAGAGAATAAGAATCACAGGCAGGTTTTCTCCCTCTATTAAAGATGCCAGAGTAAGGTCTTCCTGAACTGGGCATTTGCAGTGGCGGTCCCCATTTCCCCACCACTGGACTCTGTTGCACTAGGCTTTATGTTTAAGCATCGTATCAAATCAGCCTCTGCCTGCCTCTCAGACTGATAGCATTGCAGCCTAAGAAACTGACGATTTTCTACAGCTATGGCTGAGATAAGCTTCCCTGTTCGCTTTCTAAACACAGCCCATCTTTTGAGAACTACACAACACGTGGGCACTGTTTCTACTCCTGTGGCTCTCTGCTGCTCTGACTTCTACTGTCTGAAGCAGTTTCTTTACAATCTTTGAATGGCAAATAGGAAAACTGTGGAAGATTATGTGAGGACTTACGTCGTCATGTAAGTTCCCTACGTATGAACAAGTTTGGTTCCAAGAGTGCATTCTTAAGTCCGGTTAGTTTGTAAGTCCACCATAGTTAGCCTAGATACCCAATTAACACAATCAGCTATGTAGTACTGTACTGTAATAGGTTTATAATACTTTTCACACAAATAATACATCAAAAACAAACAAAAATAAAACATTTTTAATCTTACAGTCAGTCAGTTCAGTTGCTCAGTCATGTTCAACTCTTTGTGACCCCAAGGACTGCAGCACGCCAGGCTTCCTTGTCTTGTCACCAGTGCCTGGAATTTGCTCAGACTCATGTCTATTGAGTCAGGTTGGTGATGCCATCCAACCAGCTCATCCTCTGTCATCCTCTTTTCCTCCTGCCTTCAATCTTTCCCAGCATCAGAGTCTTTTCTAATGAGTCAGTTCTTCTCATCAGGTGGCCAAAGTATTGGAGTTTCAGCTTCAGCATCAGTCCTTCCAATGAATACTCAGGACTGATCTCCTTTAGGATGGACTGGTTGGATCTCCTTGCAGTCCAAGGGACTCTCAAGAGTCTTCTCCCACACCACAGTTCAAAAGCATCAATTCTTCGGCACTTAGCTTTATTCACAGTCCAACTCTCACATCCATGCATGACTACTGGGAAAACCATGGCTTTGACTAGATGGACCTTTGTTGGCAAAGTAATGTCTCTGCTTTTTAATACGCTGTCTAGGTTTAATACACTGTTGTAACTTTTCTTCCAAGGACTAAGCATCTTTTAATTCGTGGCTGCAGTCACCATCTGCAGTGATTTTGGAGCCCAAGAAAATTAAGTCTGTCACTGTTTCCATTGTTTTCCCATCTATTTGCCATGAAGTGATGGGACTGGATTCCATGATTTTGGTTTTTTGAATGTAGAGTTTTAAGCCAGCTTTTTCACTCTCCTCTTTCATGTTCATCAAGAGGTTCTTCAGTTCCTCTTCACTTTCTGCCATAAGGGTGGTGTCATTTTCATATCTGAGGTTATTGATATTTCTCCTGGCAATCTTGATTCCAGCTGGTGTGTTATCCAGTCTGACATTTTGCATGATGTAATCTACATATAAGTTAAATAAGCAGGGTGAGAGTATACAGCCTTGATGTATTCCTTTCCCAAATTTGAACCTGTTCATTGTTCCATGTTCAGTTCCAGCTGTTGCTTCTTGACCTGCATATAGATTTCTCAGGAGGCAGGTAAGGTGATCTGGTATTCCCATCTCTTTAAAAATTCCCACAGTTTGTTGTGATCCACATAGTCAAAGATTTTAGTGTAGTTAATAAAGCAGAAGTAGATGTTTTCCTTGAATTCTCTTGCTTTTTCTATGATCCAATGGATGTTGGCAATTTGATCTCTGTTACTCTGCCTTTTCTAAATTCAGCTTGCACATCTCGAGGTTGTTGGTTAGTGTGCTGTTGAAGCCTAGCTTGGAGAATTTTTAGTGTTACTTTGATAGTGTGTGAGATGAGTGCAATTGTGTGGTAGTTTGAACATTCTTTGTCATTGCCTTTCTTGGGATTGGGATGAAAACTGACCTTTTCCATGGCTGAGTTTTCCAAATTTGCTGCCATATTGAATGCAGCACTTTAACAGCATCATCTTTTAAGATCTGAAATAGATCATCTGGAATTCCATTATCTCCAATAGGTTTGTTTGCAGTGATGCTTCCTAAGGCCCGCTTGACTTTGCATTCCAGGATGTCTGGCTCTAGGTGAATGATGACACCATCGTGGTTATCTAGGTCATTAAGATTTTTTTTTTGTATCATTCTATGTATTCTTGCCACCTGTTCGTAATGTCTTCGCTTCTGTTAGGTCCATACCATTTCTGTCCTTTATTGTGCCCATCTTTGTGTTAAATGTTCCCTTGGTATCTCTAATTTTCTCAAAGAGATCTGAGGGGGTAACAGGTAGGAAGGGTCCCCAAGTTTTTTTCTCTTAAGCAGCAAGAGGAAACACTGCAAATGGCAGACATTTTTTCCCCTTCTCTATACAAAATGTAAAGGTTTCTTTTAAATTCTGTGTTGTCATGATGACACCTGGTTCCACCTGAGCTTAACTTTTCTCAAACCTTGAGCTAACCAATGCGGTTTTTCTTATGGAAATATTTTTCTTAAGCTATGTTAATGAACTAAGTATTTGCCTTGGAATCTGCCTTTCTTTAAGATTCATATCAATTGTTTTATGACTGGGGATGACTCACCTTGTGCCAATGCTGTCCCAAAATGCATGTTGTGGGAGAGGTGCCTGATACAACTGTCCCAGTTTTGAGGTTGTATCAGAAATATAACTCCTTGCTAAAAAATAGCAAGGGGGGGCACTCTTTCTGCCCCCTTCTGATGCCTATGTCGGAAGCTTCATCTATCCCTTTGTTCTTTAATAAAACATTATTATACAAAAGCTTCAAGTGATCAAGCCTCCTCTTTGACCCTGGATTGAAATCCTCTCCAAGGGAGGTCACAAAACCTGGCCTAGCTCCCAGCTTGAAGGCATTCAGATGTTTATCTTTCCTTTTCTCCTTTGCCTTTCACTTCTCTTCTTTTCTCATCTGTTTGTAAAGCCTCCTCAGGTAACCATTTTGCCTTATTGCATTTCTTTTTCTTAGGGATGGTTTTGATCACCACCTCCTGTATAATGCTATAAACCTCCATCCATGGTTCTTCAGGCCCTCTATCTATCAGATCTGATCCCTTGAATCTATGTGTCACTTCCACTGTATAATCATAAGGGATTTTATTTAGGTCATACCTGAATGGTCTAGTGGTTTTCCCTACTTTCTTCAATTTAAGTCTGAATTTGGCAATAAGGAGTTCATGATCTGAGCCACAGTCAGCTCCCAGTCTTGTTTTTGCTAACTGTATAGAGCTTGTCCATCTTCGGCTCAAAGAATATAATCAATCTGATTTCAGTATTGACCATCTGGTGATGTCCGTGTGTAGAGTCGTCTCTTGTGTTGTTGGAAGAGAGTGTTTGCTATGACCAGTGGGTTCTCTTGACAAAACTCTGTTGGCCTTTGCCCTGCTTCGTTTTGTACTCCAAGGCCAAATTTGCCTGTTCCTCCAGGTATCTCTTGACCTCCAACTTTTGCATTCTAGTCCCCAGTGAAAAATTCAGTACCTTGAAAATACAGTAGTGCAGTACAACAGCTGGCATCCAGGGGCTGGCATCAGGTAAGAAGAGTTACTGACAGAAGAGGGGAGAAGAGGTGGGAAATGGTGGAGCAGAAGGATCAGCAGCAATAGGAGATGGGGGAGCGGAACTGTCGCTCACACCTGACGCTGCTGGCACAGGTTCTGGTTGCTTGCTGGAACCAGATGTGTGTTCACTCACATCTTTGAAAGTTCACACTAGAAACCACTTTACTTCTGGTTAGTTTTGCCATTGCTTTGAGTCCCCAGGTCACTGGCCCTGAGATGGAGATTTGCTGGGAAATGTTCTCCGTGGTGACCCTTGAAGGGGATATAAGAAGCAGGACTGGGCGTCAGGGGAAGCCGAACAGCAAGGCTACTGGGGCAGAGGCTTCAGCCCATCCACTGGGTGCCTGGGAGCCCAGATGAAGCAGAGAGGGGGCCTTTGTACCCCTGAGCAGTGGGTGATGTGGCTGCACTCCCAAGGCGGGTCAACTCAGACCGGGCAGCTACCTCCCTGGAGGTCAGCTCCTTGGCTGGAGGGGAGCCCAGGGATGAAGAGCAGTGGCCAACTCACTGGACAGCTGGGCAGGGAGCACCCCACTTCTGGAGGAGCATCTGTGCTGCCCCCACTGCTGTGCAATCCATTCCAGTGATCCTAAACATCTGGTCATTTTCTGAGTATTTGTTCAATTTCAAATTCTCTTCTGGGACTCATTTTAAAAAAATTAGTATTTGTTGTATCTCCCGAAAGAGATTAGGAAATTATTGACTTCTTAAATGAAACTGTCTCCTGAGTCCAAATGCCCTAAATTGTCTTCTAGGCTGATGTACAGAATGAGTTTGTTTATTTTTCTTGAAGTATAGTCAGTTTGTAATGTTGTGTTAATTACTGCTGTACAGCAAAGTCATTCAGTGACACATACACATGCACTTTAAAAAAGAAAACGACCAGTATTCTTTTCTGCTATGATTCATCCATAGTTTATATGTATTTTTTTCCACCTTCTGGTTATTACAGTCTGACTGATAATGCCAGGAAAGGCCTCACTGTCTTCCACATCCCGAATCAGGACTAAACCACAGAGGATACATCTTGTCAGTAATAGTTTCAGTTCATCAAGAGGCAGGAGAGGTTGGATTCTTTTACACTTATTGGGAATATTTAAGTAATAATATTGCAAAATGACAAATATTTGCATGGTCTCCTATTTCCTTAACTTCCTACAGTCTCTGTTTCTCCCTTATCAACCTAAAAAATTCAAAGTAAATGTCAGTGTTCAGCATCCAGTGAGACAAACAGGAGAAATAAAGGATTCTTCTTACACCACTAAAAGTTTTAAAAGGGCACATGTCCCCTTTCATTCTTATAAAATATATGGTTATTTTATGTGCTATTCCAAAAAGCACATTAAAAAGTTCTAATTTTATGCAAATGCATAAAAATTGGCTCAGGGAGCCCAGATTTGAGGGGAAACACAGCCCCGCCCTCAGGGAGCCCCAGTGGCGGAGGGACTGAGCTCTGCCCAGAGCCCCAGCCTGAGGGGAAACAACCCTGTCCTCAGGAAGGCCCGGTCTGAGGGGAAACAGCCCTGCCTCAGGGAGCCCTGGTCTGGGGGAGACACAGCCTTGCCTCAGGGAGCCCTGGTCTGGGGGCGACACAGCCTTGCCTCAGGGAGCCCTGGTCTGGGGGAGACACAGCCTTGCCTCAGGAAGCCCTGGTCTGGGGGAGACACAGCCTTGCCTCAGGGAGCCCAGTGATCCTTCTCCCAGTACTCCCCAGTTATGTGTCTTATCCCCTCCTGGTGGCCTCAGGGAAGAGCTTCAACAGGACCGCCCACACATCTAGTTCTGGGCCTTTCACAGTTACAAAGCCCCAGCAGGTTGAAGAGGGGTCCTCCTTTGGAAGCTCAGTCCGGAGCCCAGATCGGCAGCTGAGCCAGGAGAAGGGCTCCAGGGTCGGGCTGGAGCAGACCACCCAGAGCTGTCGTGAGGGCGCTCCCGCTGAGAGTGGGTGCAGGCCTAAGATGCGGGCTGGGGTCTCTTGAAGGGGTCTGAGGGGCCGCCTGAAAGTGCAGAGAAGCTGAGAGCGGCAGAGGCTACTCAGAGCTGAAAGCAGGCGGTCGGGGAGACCTGCAGGAGAAGGTTCGCCTGAAGGAGTGAGGTCGTCACAGCAAGGACCCTGGACTGGGGAGGGGGATGGTCCGCGTTGCCCACGGCCTGGCCCAGAGGGCATGAGGCCAGATACCGGGGGCACCATGAGGGCTCCCCTCCCCGACCTCATCCCCTTCCCTCACTCGTCTTTCCAAATCCTGGTAGGCCTGGCCGATGAGCAGGCACAGGCAGTACGGGCACCTCTGCGGGGCTGGCATCTTGCTGGGGGCATGACCTTCCGGGAAAAAGTTCCATCTCTTGCCGGTGAGCTTGTGATGGAGGCCTAGGTCACATTTCTGGGTCGACAATGTTTGCCTCAGTTATAAGCAACTGGAAAAGTCAGAGGAACAGCCCAGATTTTCAGGCTGGAGACAAAAATGGTTTTCTCCTATTTCCCTACATCAGGCTTGTTTAATAATTCAACACTTCTTATTTTTAACTTTTAAATGTGGGAAATATTTATTATTCCTAGTGATTTCTGCTCTAATTAAGGAAAATTGAGAAGCAAAACAGTGTGCAAAAGAAATTTCCTAAATGATGGTCTCTGAAAAATGGCAGATGATGATGACGATGATGATACGCGTGTGTGTGATCAGTGAGTTCTCTTCCTTTCTCCCCTCTTCAGAGTCAGGGGCATAGAGACCTGTGTTTCTATTTTAACAGGCACTTCTTTGCAAGCATCTTAAACATTTCCAGCCCCAACCTACCTGGGCTGGTGTCTGTACCCTCCAAGTAGGATGAAATTAGTGAGAAAGTCCATCACCTGTTCCCATCTTGACTCCCAGGATGTGGGTAACAGGCTCCTGAAACCTCCGAAGAGCGCCTTTGCCAGGTTCCCACTGGGCCTCATTACGTGGAAAGGAAAATTTTCGTGGTTTTTCGGACAGGTTCAGCTTAGCTAATGAAACGAATGGGGAGTCAGTCCAGTGCAAGAAGCCGAGGAGACAGAGCACCCACCTGAAAATGTGTGAGAATAGGTCTTTGGAAATAGAATATACTAGGTTAAAAAAATTAGTTTTTAGGCCTTTCTCTCACAGCTATAAAATGAAATATTAACTAAAGAAATGTGCTTCTACTTATAATCCAAAACAGTGTGCTGTGAATGAAGGTGGTGATGTTGCCATTTTGGACGGTCCTTTTAGCCCGGCTAGCGTGGGCTGCATTGATTGTCCCCATCCTCTCAGCACCAGTCCCCTTTGCGTTGGATGGCGTGTTGCCATGGTACCGTCAAGAAGCACTTTCCTGCCGCTCACCTGTTAGTGGACTTATCCATTCTCAGGATCAGGAAGGGGGTGGGCAAGGAGAAGAAGATCATTTGATGACTTAAATCGATTGAATAAGTCGCACGAATATGGATGGAATCATGGAAAACATATCTCCTTGCTAAGGAGTGAAAAATATTCCCTTAATAAAATACTGTTCATGCACAGTGTGCTCCAACTGTGCATTTCAGAATTATCGATTTATCTTTTCAAGTTTGGTTTGAACTTTCCAGTGCTTGACCCAGTAGTGGAGTTGGCTTCAGAGGATTTAGAAGATTATCTTCTTAAATCTTGTCTGTCAGTTGACACTATACTGTTCTTATAGGACATCACTTTTGCAAATAAATATGCTTTAGTCATTTAAAACATTTGTCCACGTATCCTAAACAATCATTTCTCTGTGATTATTCATCACTGTGAGCATTGCTTAGCTTTTAAGGGTGTTTACTGATTGCTTCAGTAGGTTGTTCTTATTTTGTTAAGTCTAGTTTAAAAAATTTTGCAGAGTCAGCAAAACCCCTCCAAATCACTGTCTCCTTGAGTGACTAAATGAAATAATTATATTTCTATTTATAAAATTCTATTTATATTCATTGTAATAATTCTAATTCTATTTCTTCACCTTTACCCCCCTCGATGTTCTATTTTGAAAAAAAAATCAGTTAAGCCTTTAAGCTTGAATGTACTAAAGGAATGGCTTTGCTCAGGCATTTCTCTTAAGACAAGGTGAAGATGTGAAAAGCAGGATGATTTGGAAGGGGTATAACGCTGGTAGCATTAGAGTGTTTGAAGAAAGGACAGGAATAAAATACAGCAAAGAGTGAAAATAATCTATTAAAGACATTCTCTATGTCTTAGAATATTTTCATCAACAGGATGAGTGATATATTTTTAGATGGATGTTATCATTTTGCTTTATCACATTTTTTAGAGGATATATAGCAATTATTTTTCTTCATTTTTCTATGTAAAACTCATTTTTCTTCTTAAAATCTAAAGCAGGAGTCAATCCTTTGGTGATCTCTCAGATAATAGATTCAACAGCAGTGACCAAAGAAATAATCTGGGAAGTTTTCATGAGAAATCAGAGAAGCTACATGCACAGTAAGGATCTGGTTATGACTGTTGGAAGAGGTGATTTCTCTGATTCTGCTTTCAGCAGTTTGCAAGTTTCCAGCCATGTCTCTAGAGATACTCAAGGTTACTTGCATTCCAGGAGTGACAAACAGATACAGCAATCCTTCAAGGCAAAGCTGTCCATGCAGGAAAATGTTGCCACCTTGCCACTTGGAAGCCTTCTTCTAGGTGGCAAATGGCCTCATTGGATATTAGCGTATGTAGTGTGCATGTACATGTGTGTGCTGTGGTGTGTGAGTTGAAATAATTTGTCCATTGCAATAGATTTCTCTGGACCCACATATTTAGAAGCTACTAGTTATTTTTAGAATGCAAGAATTAAATTCTCTTAGTCTGACAGTACAATACAGAGAAGTTTAACATCTAAAGTGGAGTGATTGAGTCTCCACTTATTCACAGAAACACATCTTTATTTGTCAGCCGCTTTGCATGTATCTGCCTAATCTGGAGATGGCAAGGGCAGAACTGGCTCCAGAGATGGTGGCCCTGTCTTGGTCTGATACCTGTTACTGACTGGCTGCGTGTGAAATAGGTGGCATAACTGCCCTGTGCAATTCCCCAGTACAGAATCTTTGGGAAACAAGAATATTCCTCTTAAGTTTTTCAGGCTCTTGAACTGCTAGTCATTTAGAGGAGTGACTTAAAAACACAGAATGCCACTCTCAATGAGTTTTATAAAAACTTTTCAGAAAGCCACACCTGGGACGATGATGCTTTGTTTCTCTCGGTTGTTTTCTCCTGTCTTGACACCCTCTTCCCTTCCGCTCTTCTTTTAGAAAATGCTGTTCCCTGCAGAGAAAATAATTACTTCCTTAATATTTTGGTGAATTTCCTTCTAGGTAAATTGCAGCTATTTGTGAAGAAAAATACAAGTGTTAGAAATAAAATACAACAACTTAGAACAAAGAAAACTAAATTCATGACCTGGGTGGTCTGCAGAGTTTTTTAGTTGCTACTTCAATAAATAAAAAAGTTAGAAAAATACAAAACAGAGGCCACTATCAATTAAGAGCTAATTGTGTTCCTAATGGCAATCGGAATATTATTTTTAAGAAACAAAAGCAACTCCTTGACAGTTTCCTAGGCTATTGCATCTATCATGAGGACAAACAGAAAGCAGCCCTGATGTGAACACAGTTATTTCTCAGAGAACCGTGTTCATAGATATTCCTATTTGCAGACATTCCCCTGGCATCAGCAGTATTGGCTCAGATATTGCTCTTACTCCTAAATATTTAAAACATAGCCTGAGGTTTACAGAAAAAACAGCAGCCTCTATTTTGTGTGCTTGTCCTTGGGGAGAAGCAGAGCTGATATGTGAACATTCACAGCGTAGGTTCACTTTTCAAAAGTAGCTCAGCTCCAAATTCCGAGTCATTTAGAAATAATTTTCTAGTTGAGTGGTTATCAGCTTTTCCAAGGATTGAGAATACCCTTTTCACATCTAAAAAGAGTTGTAGACTTCCTCTTGTAAAACAAAGCGAAATTAAACAAAGTGAAATCATACAAAATCCTGGTAGAATCATTATATTTTGATTGCTTTCAATTGAAGAAATAAGATGATATAAAAGTTACTATGAATTTGGTAATTCTTTAAGAAACTTGTGTTTCTTTTTCTCCTTTCCCTTGATTTTCTTCTGTATTCATGTTGACTTTTTAGTTACATGTATATTTTGTTATGTCACCTCAGATTCTTTGTGGGGAGAGTATAGGTGTTAAAAAAGAAAATCAGGGACTTCCCTGGTGGTTCACTGGTTAAGACTGAGCTTCCAGTGCGGGGGCACAGGTTTTTTGATTCCTGGTCATGGAGCTAGGATCCCATGGGCTGCATGGTGCAGTTAAAAAAAAAAAAACAACCAAGAAAAAAATTTAGGAACTTTTATTGGGTAAGTTATTCTGTAAATGTAGGAATAGTTTATATTTAAACTATTTAAAGCTGCACGTGCACAGAGCTTAAGAAGTTGGGCAAGTGTACACGGCTTCCAATAAAAACTTGGCAGGCCACTGGACATCTCTCAATTTTTACTCCTTAGCAACAACCACTTCCAACCAAGTGAGATTTTTTTTTGAGACTTAATCCCATATCCTTGTATGGTAGATTTCTGTTATTACTTCTTTGCTACAACTTTGCTATTACTAAACTTTTATAGTTTTAGTCATAATGTATTGATTGATAGTCTTGCTTGATATTTTTCTTTTTTGCCTACTATCCATTTTGACTTTCTGCCTTCTCCCCTTCCTCCTCATACAGTTGTTCAAAAATTTTGGTTAAAAGAATATTCAGTGCTATTATTTTTTGCTATAAAAACACTATTTGAGGGTTGCTGCTGCTACTGTTGCTAAGTTGCTTCAGTTGTGTCCGACTCTGTGCGACCCCATAGACAGCAGCCCACCAGGCTCACTCGTCCCTGGGATTCTCCAGGCAAGAACACTGGAGTGGGTTGCCATTTCCTTCTCCAACGGTTGAAAGTGAAAAGTGAAAGTGAAGTCACTTAGTTGTGTCTGACTCTTCGCGACCCCATGGACTGCAGCCTACCAGGCTCCTCCGTCCGAGAGGTTTTCAGGCAAGAGTACTGGAGTGGGGTGCTATCGCCTTGGGATTATTGGGAGTTTGGGATCAGCAGATGCAACCTATTCTATATCGACTAGATAAACAACAAGGTCCTAATGTATAGCACAGGGAACACTATTTAGTATCCTGGGATAAACAATAATGGAAGAGAATATGAAAAAGAATGTATATCTGTATATCATTGAATCATTTTGCTGTACAGCAGAAATTAACACACCATTGTAAATCAGTTATATTTCAACAAAATAAACAAAAAATAAAAATGCTATTTTACAGACAAGGGAAGTGGCATACAATAGTTACTTTTTCTCTCTTGTAAAGTGCTTTATTTTCCTTGGAGTTAATAATTGTTTGCTTCATTATCTTATATGCTTGTCACCAGCTTAGTCCCACATTCTATCAGTTGCCCAAAGTGTAATCAGTCACATTAAGTTCTATCTCATCGTCTTGAAGAAATCCCTTGCTGTTTCCCAGTTTGCTTGGAACTCCCTAATTGCTCTCAAGACCTGTTGCAGAATCAGTTCTTCCGGAGCTGCCTGTGCCATCTTCCTAGGGTTTTTTTTTTTTAACTCTGATGTTGGATTACCTGTATTTTACTTCCTTTGTCTTCCTGTTTCTTGGTTTATTTCCTTGTTTTGGTGGAACATATCCTTTGGGCTTCCTTGGTAGCTCAAAGGTGCTTCCCTGGTAGCTCAGATGGTTAAAAATCTGCCTGCAATGCAGGAGACCTGAGTTCAATCCCTGGGTCAGGAAGATCCTCTGCAGATGGGAATGGCAACCCACTCCAGTATTCTTGCCTGGAAAATCCCGTGAACAGAGGAGCCTGGTGGGCTACAGTCCATGGGGTTGCAAAGAGTTGGACATGAGTGAGCGACTAGCATACACACACATCCTTTGGTAGTTTTCTGAGAAAAGATTTTTCAGGCTTACCATATCAGAACATATATATATACACACACATATTTAATTTTATTGTAACTTTTAATCAATAGTTTGAGTACATAATTCTAGTTTGGAAATTATTTTACCTTGTAATTTTGACTTATTTCCAGAGTTTTGTTAGGTTTTCCAATGCCATTCTGATTCTTGATCTTTTGCAAGAAAAAAAAAATGAAGCTTTCACAATCTTCACTACCTTCCTGTTGTTCTGAAACTTCACAATGCTACAGGATCATGTACATCTATATTTATCTATATATTAGAATTATGTGCACCTTTCAAGGTAAAAATTAATATTCTTTGAATATGGGGAATTGAAAAAAATTATGTTGATTGCTTACTTTTTTATTTCTCTGTTCTCTCTTTTTGGATTTTCTGTTGCTTGGATCTTTGAGCTATTGGATTTCTCCTCTATTTCTTAATTTCTATTTTCCATTTTTTTTTTTACTTCCTGGAAGATTTCTTTTTTTATTTCTGCTGTTGTATTTCTGATTTCTCAGAGCTCCTTTTTTTTCCCCCAAGTACGTTTTTTGCAAAAGAGTAGTGTCCTGTTCTTACTTCATGAATGTAATAGGGTCTCTTATCTTTTTGAAGATATTCATGGTATTTTGTGAGGAAATTTTTTTCTTCCTGCATTGCATGTATCTCCTATTACTTTTTTTCTTCTTATTTGCTCTGATCTGTCTTTCATTTGAGTTTCCTCAAATGTCTGGTGATCCTTACTTGTCAGCTTACTCTTTTTAATTTTTTGTTGTGTGCCTCATGGCCTGCAGGATCTTAGTTCCCTGATCAGGGGTTTCACGGCAGTGAAAGTTCAGAGTCCCAACTGTGGACAAGCAGGGAACTCCCCAACTGCTTATTTTAAGTGCGGCGTGAAGCTGACTGGAAGCTCTGTTTGCATGAATGGGGCTGGTTTGGCCTGGTGTGTCTTTGTTCTGTAAGGCAGTCTGATAATGTCAGCATCTTTAGGACTTTTCTACTGGACTGGTGTGAATTTCCGGAGTAGTTTCCTTTCATTTTCTTCCCTAAAATGCCTCTACCCTGTTTCCAGTAATCTGGTGGGGTGATGGTGGTGTCTCAAATTCCATATGTTAGCTTTTTTCTTCATTCTACTTATTCGGTTGCATAGAATAATTTTTCTTGGGTGTTTTTAAATGTAAAGAGAAAAACAAAAAGCCTCCAAGCCCTGGGGGAATTTTTCAGAGTTTGCACTGGATGTTGAGACTGATGATGTCATACAGCAAAGGGATGTGAGAAGGCTCGTTAGTTACATAATGGGGGTTTCTGAGCTGAGCAGGCAGGCCGCTCATGCAGGTGCAGAATGGCCTGAGCTAGCAAGGGAAGGGGCCTGGCCTTTTCTTTTGTGGTCAGAGGGGTGAGCTGGGGAAAGGGCTCACGTGCAGAAAGAATGCTGTGGTTTGAATCGTCCCCCTGCACAAGCAGGGAGCACCCAGGCTTTCTCAGATGCCCGGATAAGGGGAAGAGGGAGGGTGAGGTTTGAGAGGATAAAAGGAATTTTTGTGTATTGAGGTAGAGGGAAGTCATTCTGCCTTAGACATGAGTTAACTTGAATCTGATGCTAACTACAATAGCTTGTTTGTGGCATATCAAATATACATTGTACATCTGCTTTAATTATTAAAGAAAAGTAAAGAAATCCGTGTTAAAAATAAACATGAACCGCTCCTTTTCCTGGGAACACAGTGCCAGTCCTCTTTGGATGATAAGTCTCTTCGCAGGTGCCAGGGCCCTGCTGGACATGCTGTACGTGTTCAGCATCTGGTATTGAAACCCTGAAGTGTTTCCCTGACTTTTGTTTAATGTTCTTTATTTGGACAAGACAAAAAACTGTGCTATAAACCCTGCTTCTTGGGACCAGTTTCTCAGAGTAATCTGGAAAGTGAGTTTCCTGGCTCTAGTCCTCAGTTTGACTCAGTTTTTTTCTATTCTTTTTTATTCAGAGTTCATTAATTTTTATTGAATAAGCACAGGAAAAAAAGCAGCCTCCATTTTTTTCAGCATGTTTTACATGTTTGCAGAAGCAAAAGTTCTACTAGGAAAGGGGGATGTGGTTGATATTGACAAACATAAAAAATGATTATATATGGTGGCTACTTCAGACATATTTTAAATTGCTTTGGATATATTCTTTCTTAATTTTCTTTTTAAAAAACTTTATTGAAGCATAGTTGATTTACAAAATTGTATTAGTTTCAAGTGTACAGCAAGGTGAATTAGTTATATATCACACTCAATATATATCTTTTCTTTTATTACTGATGGATTATTGATTATTTTCATCAACAGAGAGCTGCCAGCAGTCAGACATTCAAGACAGAGTCAAACATTGCTATATTTAAAATGGATAACCCACAAGGTCCTATTGTAGAATTCATGGAACTCTGCTCAGTGTTATGTAGCAGCCTCCATAGGAGGGGGTCTGGGGAGAATGGATACATGTATATGTATGGCTGAGTCCCTTCACGGTTCCCCTGAAACCATCACAACATTGTTAATTGGCTATACCCCCGTACAAAATAAAAAGATCTTTTTTAAAAGATAAGTCAACCACTTTTAATACATTCAGCAAATGCTATCACCCAAATAAAATACCAACTCCTGAACAGAAAAAAAAAAAGAAAAAGGTAGAGTCAGAATCCTCCTTATAGGAACACTCGGAACAAAAGGCAGTACAAATGTCTTAAAGATGATGCAGAAAACGTCAGTAAGGGAGATGGCCCTGCGCAAAGCCCAAGTGAGGGAACAACTTATTTAAAAGTTCAGTTCTCTCTGTGGGGCTGCCCGATGCTGAGGCCAGGAGTTGAGTCAAGTCTGTTGTTAGGAAAGCTTGTTCAAAAACCTTTTAGACAGTGGTTTTCAGAGTCTGACAGACTGTTCACCAGCAACAGCAGTGTCTCCTGGGAATTAACAAATGCAAATTCACAGGCCCCACCCCGACCTACTGAATCTGCAGCTCTGTGGGTGAGGCCGGCACCCTCTGTTTGAACAAGCCCTCCAGGTGATGCCAACACACAAGCTCCAACCGAGAACCACAGGTGGAGAGTTTGAAGTTAGGACAGGTCCAGGACGCAGCCGGAGAGCGAGCCGGCGCAACGCTGTGAAGAAGCAGGACTTGAAAATTTCCACTGGCAGGTGGAGAAACAGGTCACTGTTTCTGAGAAGGGTGAGTGGAGGGGAGGTGTTCGCAGAGGAGAGGAGCCCAGCCTCAGGGCAGAGGCGAGGCTCTGGGGGGGCGAGAGCTGGACAGAATTTCCAGGAGGTAGGGGGAGACGGGAACGCAGCGTGGTGAGGCGGTGCTCTGCTCCAGGGGCTCTGCGTTGCCGCCCCGCCCTCAGAAGACAACGGTCACACAGCCCCCGCGGACTCGTGCGGGGCAGCGGGACGGAAGCGGAAGATGGCCGAGGGGAAATTCCATCCCACTCTGGGTAGAGAGGGTACATTAAAGAGGATTTTATTAAAGTATAGTGGACATGCTAATACAATGTGGTATTAGTTTCAGGTCCACAGCAAAGTGTCTCAGTTACATGTGTTTTTTCATATACTTTTCCATTGTAGTTTAGTCACAGGATATTGACTACCGTTACCTGCGCTGTATGGTGGGACGCTTGTTATCCATCCGTCTGTAGTAGTTTGTATCTGCTAATCCCGACCTCCCAAGCCATCCCTGCCCCCATCTTGGCAACTACAAGTCTGTTCTCTATGTAAATTTGTTTCTTTTCAAAGTTGCAGTCATTTGTGTGGCACTTTAGATTTCACATATACTGATATCATATGGTCTTGGACTGACTTCACTTAGTATGATAATCTCTAGGTCCACCCATGGATCTGCAAGTGGCATTGTTTCATTATTTTTCATGGCTGAGTAATATTCCATTGTAGATACAGGCCACATCTTCTTTATCCGTTCATCTGTCTGTGGACATTTAGGTTGCTTCCATGACTTGGCTATTGTAAATGCTGGTGCTATGAACGCGGAGGTGCATGTATCTTTTTGAGTTATAGTTTTGTCTGGATGTATGCCCAGGAGTGGGATTTTAGGATCATATGGCAACTCTATTTTTAGTTTTTTGAGGAATCTCTATACTGTTTTTCATAGTGGCTGCACCAGTTTGCATCCCTACTAACAATGTAGGACAGTTCCCTTTCCTCCACAGAGATGGTGCATATTTTTTATCTTTGCTTACCAATGTGTTCCCCAATGCATGCACTGACTGACTGACTAGGTAGATGAGGTGTTTGAGTATTTTTAGAATCTATGGCAGGGACCTGGATTAATTAAAATCAAAATTCCTAACTGATTTGTTGTGTAGGCATTTTATGTCTTAAAAATAGAAATAAAAAGTAATTGGCATGCTTTTGATTTTCCTCCATAAGAATGGTATGTAAATTCCTCTCAAATAGAATATAGTGTAGTGAAGTTGCTCAGTTGTGTCCGACTCTTTGTGACCCCATGGACTGTAGTCTACCAGGCTCCTCTGTCCATGGGATTTTCCAGGCAATAGTCCTGGAGTGGGTTGCCATTTCCTTCTCCTCGAACCTAGGTCTCTTGCATTGTAGACAGACGCTTTATCATCTGAGCCACCAGGGAAGCCATCTATATCTATAAATGGAGTTTCCTTGGTGGCTCAGCTGGTAGTGAGTCCCCTTACCAGTGCAGGAGATGTGGGTTTGATCCCTAGGTTGGGAAGATACCCTGGAGAAGGAAATGGGAACCCACTGCAGTATTCTTGCCTGGAAAATTCTATGGATAGAGGAGCCTGCTGGGCTACAGTCCATGGGGTTGCAAAGAGTCGGATGTGACTGAGCATGCACACACGTGTAGCATCTATGTTTTCCTTGAAAATTGTTAAAATGAAGCCTATTCCTATAGACAGATGTCTTAAAAGCTTCTATAATAGTTTTCTTCATACTTTAAAAAAGTTAAACTTTCTAATTAAGAAATGCAGGAAAATAAAAATAGTGCAAAGAGCAACTGTTACTCCCAGCATCACACCTAGAGGTGAGCAGGATGCTGTGGAGTTTTAGGGCTGAGACCCTTGTGGCTGGCACCCTCGCTTCCCTGGAGCCCCTGCTCCCCAACTTCCAGCTCAAGGTCTTATTCTTTGCACACTTATTTACTGATTTAAACCAAAGCTTCAGTATCAGTTGTCATCTTTTACCATTTTAAGTACTTTTCCATCATGGCCATTGTGGGAGAAAAAAAAATCAAAGCTCCTTCCTTGAGGAAGCCATGCTCTTTCTTCCAAGTGTGTCTTTTTCTTTCTCTTATCCATTAATTCTCAGTCTCCGTTAATCCCGCTCTGTGAATCCATCCATTCTTCTTGCTTCCATCATCTCAGGCTCCTCTACCAGTTGTTTGATCTTAGCTTTTTTTTTCTGTAATAATTTCACATCTCCATTCGCTTTTATGGGATTGCTTTTTGCTCTGGTACTTTGAAGTCTTTATGTCCAGAAGGCAATTCTGATTTCCTCCTCCCAGCTCAAAAAAGAAAAAAAAAAAAAGAAAAGAAAGTCAGCCCTTTGGGTTTGACTGTTTGTGTCAGTAGCATCATCATTGTTTTTGTCACTGATGCTGCCAACCACCTCCTCTCATCTCTGTTCTGGAACCGTGGCCAGTTGGTAGTTTTTGTATGAAAGCACCTGTGCTGACTTCCTTTTTTTTTCAGCCACACTGTGCAGCATGCAGAGCCCCCAGCAGTGGAAGCGCAGAGTCCTAACCACCGGACCACCAAGGAAGCCCCTGTGCTGGCTCTTAACCCTTTTTATTTCTCATTCTTTTGTACCTAAATCACTGCAATCGTCTCAAGCGGCTTCCCCTCCAAGGCTCACTTCCAAGCACTACAGAATTAACCTTTGTAAAGACAACTACTCTTATCCATCATTCTTTTTTTCAGGAACCTCTGGGGCTTCCTGTTGTCCTAAGATGAAATCCACCATCCTCGTCCTGGTGCCTGGCTCTCCCACAATGAGCGATCAATCCTTCAACCTTGTCCTCCCCTATTTTCCAGTGAAAAAACATCCCTCTGACTAGGTTGTCCTGGATCCAGTCCCCTGAATCCCCACATTTCCTCTTCCAATCTTAGTTCAGATGCTAATATTTTCTCCAGAAAACCTTTTCTGATACACCAAGCCACAGCGATTTCCCCCTAGTTTGAACTTTGGAAGCCCTTCCTATCCCGTGTATTTTGTTCCTAATTATAAAATTACAGCTTCTCTCCATGGAACTGAGTTCCTACTGTGTGCTCAGCACTGTTCTAAGTTCTTCTTAATGTACTTACTCATCACACAGTCAGTGGAGTAACTCCAGTTATCACCTCTATTTAACAAGTGAGGACACAGACATGGACAAGTGAGGTCACTTACCCAAGGTCACGGGACGGTAGAACCAGGATTTAAATCCAAACGGTGGCTCAGCATCTGCCCTCTTATCTACTCCTCACTCCCTCCCAGTGTGTGCTGCCTTCCAACACTTACACACTACTCGTGTGTGCACATTTGAATGCATGTTGCTGTCTGTACATGCCCTTGAAGGCAGGAACCTTAACTCACACATGCTCCAGAAGCCCCAGCAGAAAGCTATGTGTGTCCATAAATGTTGACTGCTTGAGGTAAATGGTTTATGGAGACTTTTTTTCCTTCCTGAGATGATTTAGTTCGTTTTCGTGAAAGGATAGTCCAAAGTCATGTTTGACCAAGTCATGAACAAAGGAGAGGTCGACCGTCTGGGGCTAAGCCAGTGTCCTGGCCTCAGCGGAGTCTGATCATTTCACAGATGACCCCGTGCTGAGGTCTGAAGAGTAACGAGCCTTGACGAACCTGTACGCTCTCCCTGTGCTTTGCAGCGGCTGGAGAGTGAACTTGGCCAAGGCTTGCATGTCTGCAAACAAGAATGAACCAGCCTTGACTCTAGAAGTTGCAGCTGAATGGCCAGCATTGAAAATGCAGTGACTCTTTTCCACTGGTCCCCCCCGCCCTCCCTTTGCTTTTGAAGCCAAGGGTGAGTTGTGGGAGAAAGTTTGGATACAATTTTTCTGTGTTCTCAGCAGGGCCCTGACTGACAGGCTGCTTGAGAAAAATTCCGCCAGAATGCCCTGTGTAGCAGGAGGGGCAAACAGCCAGACGGATGATGGAGATGGGTCTCAACCCACTGAATGGTGTCACACGCTTACTTAAAGATCCAAATCGAGTTGTGTCTTTTGACTGTTTTCTCTTCCTAGAATGAAATGTCTTCAGAAGCTTTTCCAGATTGCTCATGTTATTTATCAGTTTAGGTAAAATGAGTAAAGCTGTCTTTGTTAAGAGTCATTCACTGTTTACACTCTTCCAGTCCTGATTTGATTTCTGGGGTTGTTTCCATGTGGACCTGGAGGTAACCAGTTCCACGGCTGCTGGATGAGGTTTACACACCGTGCACCTGACTGGCACTTTGCAAGTCTGTGCAGTGCCCAGGCTGCACATCAGTACATGACGGCCCTGAACACTGGGTCTAGATGGTCATGGTAGACCACCAATCTAGTTTATTCTGTGTTGGCATCACTGCCTTCATACTCAGAGTTCTGGAAGAGGTTAAGTTTTTACTTCTATCCCTGCAGACTAACCTTATAAGATACGAATGAAAGAAAAAGAAAACACCAGAAGTTTATTTTATTTATTTATTTAACTTTACAATACTGTGTTGGTTTGCATACATCAACATGAATCTACCACAGGTGTACATACGTTTATTTTAAATACAAGACAGTAATAAACTACAGATTAGCTGACTTGGAAGATGCACTGTCAAACTTCAGAGGTGAAACCATTAATAGTGGAGACATGGCCTAAGAGTCAGAATGTTTAACTTCTCCTATTGGTTCAGTTTATTAATATATTGACCTTTGAAGGGATTATTTAACTTCTTGGAGCATCTAAGAGGGATTACATGCTTCCCTGGGCTGTCACAAAAGGTTCTGAAGAAGAATAGATATGTGTATATGCAAAACTGAATCACTTTGCTGTACACATGGAGCTAACACAGCATTGTAATTTAACTATACTCCAATCTAAAATTAAAAAAAATTGCTAAACCAAGTAATTAAGAAAATATGCAGAAAAAATGGCCATCCATTATCAAGCTTTTTTTTTTTTTTAAATGGCAACCCACTCCAGTATTCTTACCTGGAACATCCCATGGACAGAGGAGACCCTGTCTCTTATACACATCTTTGACATTATACTTGACATTCCATGTCAGTCAAGGTTAACATTGAATCCTCATAGTTTGCATCCTAAAACAATAGGTAGGCTTCATAGCATTACTGGTATAGAATTGGAATATTATTTGATTCAATATTAATAATAGGATTATTTTCAATCATTTTCAAAATTCAGCTGCACACTATGTATGATGTCCAAAGTTGCCTGTTCTTTTGTATTTTGTCTGTTCAGCTTTTAAAATCTATAGCAGTGTCAGTTGGTTGGATTTTGATTCTAGGTTCTTCCATTTCTTTGATCTGAGACACTGAAGAAGCTAGTGTAATTAACTTTGAAGAAGTTAGTCAGAGATTCAATTTTCTCATGTGTTCTTTAACACTTATGATTGAGTGTTCAATTAAAATATTTGAAAGAACTTTAAAATATATTTAGTTATTATGTGATCACAAAACAGATCATATAATAGTGTCATTGTCACTACTATAACCACTAATAGTGAATGTTTAATTTTAGTACCATATTTAGAACCTCATAAAGATAATCCCATCAAGTTCATGTAGGAAAAACAATTGTCTTACACATGATTGCCTCTCATTAAAAAAAAAAAGGTAATTAAATTTACCCTATTCAGTTAAAATGCCCAAGTTCACAAAATCAATATGTCCTGGTTAGGATTCTAAACCCAGTCTTCCATATCCATAAATCTATGATGCTCAATTTCATAATATTTTTATTTATTGTTTGTTTGTTTGTTTGTTTTATTTCTTGGCCACATGTAGAATCAGTTCCCAACCAGGAATTGAACCTGTGCCCCATGCATTGGAGTGTGGAGGCTTAACCACTGGACTGCTAGGGAAGTTCCGTGTTTGCATTAGTTTGAATTTAGGCTATCACAATGTTTTTAGAAACATATCACATTTGTAATAACAACAAAAAGGAGCATACCAGAGACAGAGGTAGACAAAAATGCAATAGGCAGCGGTAAGGTCCAGTCTTCCCCATGAGAAGGATGTGGGAGCAGTCTGAGAAGGTGGGTCCTGAGATGGGATTACATTTTACATTTTACTGTGAATTGAACTGAAGGAGGGAGTCGTAATTTGTAACCCTCTCTGCCTCCAACACTTAGCACATAGTGATGAACTCTGTTTTTGAGATGAATGAAAAAAATAGATGAAACTCACAAATCCAGAGAAAAATAGAACACACACGGATCCAAGCTCTCAAATTTCCCAAATCAACAGACATCTTCTTAGAATGCTTTCTATATGCCAGCCATATATAGGCCCTGAGTGTACAGCAACGCACAAGACAGAGCAGTTTTTGCTTTTAAAAAGTGTTCTGTGCTGGCATAGCAAGAACATATGTAAAAAGTAATTAAAACAATATTATAAGGTGAAATCAAGGTGCATAATTAGGAATCTGACAACTGCTAATTTTACAATTATTCAATACATTGAAATCCACATGCATAAAGCTTACCTCTAAAGGGAGTTTTTAGAACAAAATTAGCATTGATATGATTTGCCAGACTCTTTGTCTCCTATAAGGGAGGCTTGTTTGTACATTGTTTATGGTGTCTATTAACAGAGACCCAATCTGTGATATACAAAGGACAAATTTTCCCAGAGAACATCTAGCAGCATTATCAGCTTTAAGTTATTAATCTTGGAATCAATCATTGAACACTTATTAAACTGTAAGGAGATACCAGACTCTGCCTTTAGAAATCACTCTTCAATACAGTCCACTAAACAGATGTCCTTGAAATGTGGCTAGTTCAAATTGAGATGTGCTATAAATATAGAACAGACCCTGGGTTTTGAAGACTTATTATGAAAAAAAAAAGGAACTATCTCTTTAGTAATTTTATATTGATTACATATTGAAATGATATTATTTTGGATTCATTAAATATATTAAGATAAAATTTATGTTTCTTTTTGCTGTTTAAAATGTGGCTACTAGAATATTTACAGTTATAAATGTAACTTATATGTGTGTCTTCTATTATCTTTCTGCTGGATCTGCTGCTTTAGAAGTTAATAGACTAGGAGACAGATACACAAGCAAATCATCAGACAGAAAAATGCTTTAGGGAAGGAGGGATGAAGCGCAGAGGAAGGCGCAGGCCTTTCCCTGGTGTGATCAGAAACAGATTTAAAGGAGGAAGGAGGGTAGACCTGGAAGACAGAGAAGCATAAATGAGGCAGGGAAGAAAGCCTGGCAGCTTCAAGGAAAGCTGTGCCTTTAGGGGGACAGAGGAACCAACCTCGTGGCACCAGCAGGAAGCAACAGGAATAGTTGTCGTAGTTTCCTATGATATAGTTAAAATTACGAGTCGCTTAGTTATAACGTTAGTATTAGCAGATCTTGCCATCTGAATGACAACTCATTTAGAAAAATTACCCAAATCAAATGGCTGTATTATCTCCGACACCACTAGATGGCACTGTGCCCTAGGACAGAAAAGCAGGCAGGTTAGGAAAAGTGGCGATCTCTGGGCTGTCTCAGCGGCTTAAGTTTTAAGAGTATCCTTTTTTGATCATGCAAACCTGATACATATGTGTCTATTTAATTAGATACGTCTATACCTAATACTGCACTAATACACGACGTCCATCATAAGACATATATATTGAAAAACTGAAGTATAAAAGACTATGATGAAAATTTAATTGAGGCCCTAGATTTTTTCCTAGTGGATTACTTTGGGGTTGTGTGCATCTCCCCGGGTGTGTGTACCCCACTTTGGAGAACATGGACCTATTTCATGATTTTTATCATGATTTATTTTTTTTACATGTCAACCCTTTTAAAGTAATGAAATTAAAGACTAAGACGAGAAAAGGTCAAGACGGGTTGCCTGGAGACGTTTATTATTTTCCATTTAACCAAATTTCATCTAATATACCAGAAAAATGAATGAGTTAAAACAGCAAAGCAAGTACTATGAAATCTTTTTCTGTTATATATTTTGTTGTTTAAAAATCAAAGAGGTTAAAAAATTTAAAAACTGAAAACAAGCAAAGCAAACCAAGAAAGGATATAAATGATATGAATATTGTTGCTGGCCTCTGCCAAACAAACATGAAGAATTAAGTTTTTTTAAAAAAACAACAACCAAAAAACCCAAACAAGGGGAATAATCCCTGACTTTATTAAAGAAATATAATTTCATTTATGCCCTGGTTTCATAGAATTGTCTCTGCAGAAGGTTTTTGTTGTTTTGTAAACTCTGGACCTCTGGATTTTGGAGAACAAGTGATCCTCAGTGATCAGGTGACCCCGCTGGTCAGGTGATCCCTGCTGGTCCAGTCAGCTGTGGATCCAGGGGCTGATTGCAGAGTGAAATCCACTCCCATGAGTGGGAGGTGGGATCAGATTTCAGACAATAAGGATTACAAAGTAGATAACACCCCACAAGCATTATTGAAAGAAGGATAATTCCAGGTAATTATATTTGTACGAGATTAATTTTTTGCTTTGTAAGACACTGCCATGGACGTGCACAAGAATTAAATCATGTGCTGCTGCTGATAATCAACACTCCCTGAAAGGAGTGCAGGGTGGAGAGCAGAAAAGAGGCTCTGTGTGCTGGCGGTGGGGAGTGCAGAGCAGGCCTTCAGGTAGTCAGATATTTTCAGGGTCTGATGTTATGAGCCTAATTCTCGCATCTCCTCAGATCTAGAAGAGCACTAAAATCCTTCACGGTGAAGACTGTGCCTCGTGACTAGCAGAAACCTTCTGTAAAAAAATATGTGCTTGGTTGCGTGTACTCCCCTTTGACCGGAATCACATCCACACTGACCTTTCCCCTTGCTTCTTAGAAACAGTTTCAGAGCTATCTGAGATGCTATCTCCTGGTTCTAAATAAAACTTTGCCCCAAATAAAACTTAACTCTCAACTCTCACATTGTGCACTTTTAAAAGTTGACGTATGTTAAGAAGGGGCTTCCCAGATGGCTCCATGGTAAAGAAGCTGCCTGCCAATGTAGGAGATGCGGGTTCCATCCCTGGGTCGGGAAGATCCCCTGGAGAAGGAAATGGCAACCTATTCCGGTATTCTTGCCTTGTAGAGGAGGCTGGCAGGCTACAGTCCACGGGGTTGCCAAAGAGTTAGACATGTCTTAGCAACTACACCACAGCAAACTGACAAGAAGGCTAGACTTAGGAGTTAGTAGCCCCTGTGATCACCATGATGCTCTTCTAACCAATGTGTTCATCAATCAGAACTCACTGCGACTCAAACAGGAAACAGGGCTCCTTTCCTCTCAGCGTGGAATCCAGCCGCCATCTCTCAGACCTCGCGGGCTGCCTTGCCGTGACTCTCTAGAGGCATGTACTAACCTCGCAGATGTTTTCAGTGTGTATTCGCCTCAATTCAGTACAGTTTCAGTCCTCATTTCCAATCTAAGGTTCCCCCTTCCATCACCCTCTGGCCAGGCTGTTGTCCTGGGGTCTAGGGGTGGTGTGTGTGTGTGTGTGTGAGTGTGTGTGAGAGTGTGTGTGAGTGTGTGTGTGTGTGAGACCACCTTCCTGCCTCCCACGCCTCCTGCCTCCTCCTCTCGGGTCTCTGAGTCCTCTGATGTGCTGCGGCTTCTCGGAGGAAGGGCAGTGGGTCACTGCTGCTAGTGATCACCCCTCCCACCATCTTTTCCAGTTACACAAAGACTAGCTCTCTCTCCAATAAAAAGTTAATAAAATAAAAAAAAAACAGGGTTTCAAAAATAATAAGAAAAAAGAAAGAAAGAAAAAAACAGCAACAACCTTGCTCTCTCTTCAGGGGCCCCTGGAAACACCTCAGAGGGCCCAGGGGCTCGCTGCAACCCAATTCCCACCAGCGATCCGGTGCCACCTCTTGCTGTCCTAACGCCCTTTGGGTGGCACCCCAGAGACTCACCTCAGTCCCCTTGCCCAGTGGACAGCTATCTTGGGTAGAGAAGCAGCAAGGATTCTCAGCTTTAGCTGTCTCCCTCGGTGTGCACTCGGCCTGGGGGAGCCCAGCATCCCTGGCCAAGCCACCGGAGGGCCACCCGCCTCTCCCCATCCCCGGCTGCTGTCCATGCCACTTTTTCCTGTCTAGGGAAGCAGGCTAGCTCAGCTGGCAACCCACTGGGAGAGGCACCATCTCCCCTTCCTGAGACACCCAGTTTCTACCAAGGATTCTCTTAAAGCCCCCTTTGATTGGTTTCATTCAGGAGAAGAAACCACCCTCTTTTTCCTCCCCGTCCTTGCACGCCAAGGGGTGGACTTCCAACTCGGGCAATTGCATCCTCTCAACCCGCCGCCTCCAGCCCCCAGTCATTATCACTGAGTACAGAGCATCCTTTACGTATTCACTTACTTAATCTTCACACGGGTACAATGAGATACATTTTAGGAGATGAGGAAGCTGAGACACCGAGAGGTTAAAGAGCTTGTGAAGGTCACACCGCAAGCAAGTGGGAAAGCTGGGATTCAGAACTAGACAGTGTGTGTTTGGAGCCTGTGGTCTTGGGCATGAAGCTTTCTGAGGTGTGTGTGGCAGGGGTAAGAGCCAAAGGGTTATGTGGCGCTGGGCCTGGGCTATAGGTAGGAGAGCAAGGTGACCGTCTCTTACCAAGTCCTGTAAAGTGTCTGGCCCCCAGTATTTGTGGAGAAGTCGACTTAGCTTTCAGCATTTTCTACTTCCAGGACAAGAGGAAAGTGATGTTTATAGGATCCCTAAAGGCATTTGTTAAGAGTCTTTAAAAAAATTCTCCATGTGGCAGTATTTTTAAGCTGATCCACCACGACTACATGACCTAAGGAGCCCTTAACCTAAACGCATGACTGAGCACGCAGAACGCCTGGCTTTTCTTAATGTCCGTGCCAGGGTTTTGATGGATGGATGAAGTTGTTAGTTTTTTCCTCTAATTGTATTATTATTTTTTAAGAGTTGAAATGTAGTTGATTTACAATATTGTGTTAATTTCAGATACACAGCAAAGTGATTCAGTCTTACGCATAATTTTTCAGATTCTTTCCTAAGTTATTATGAAACATTGATATAGTTACCTGTGCTGCACAGTAAGCCCCTTTTGTCTAATCTATTTTATATATAATAGCATGTATCTGTTAATCCCAAACTCCTAATTTATCCTCCTCTCCTTTGCCCTTTGGTAACCATAAATTTGTTTTCAGTGTCTGTGAGTGTGTTTCTGTTTTGTACGTAAGTTCATTTGTATCATATTTTAGATTCCACATATAGGTGATATATGATATTTGTCTTTGCTTTACTTCGCTTAGTATGGCAACTCTAGGTCCATCCATATTGCTGCGAATGGCATTATTTCATTCTTTTCTATGGTTGAGAAATGTTCCATTGTATATGTGTACCACATCTTTATCCGTTCATCTGTTGAAGGACACTTATGCTCCTTGCATGTTTTGACCCTTGTGAATGGTGCTGCAATGAACATTGGGGTACATGCATCTTTTCAAATTAGAGTTTTCACCTTTTTCAGATATATGGCCAGGAATGGGATTGCTAGAATAAGTTGTTAGTGTTATAATTGAGATATTTTGTGTGGCCATTTTTTTAAAATCAACTAAGGAACAGTATTTAGGGGGGAAAGTAAGCCAAAGTCTCTGTTTTCTCTCAACTGCAAACCTGGGTAAATAATAACATGTTAGGTTGATGAGTAACAGTAATTTCTTGGGTAAAAGCCCTGATTAATTACTTGTTTATTTATTGAAGCATAATTTTGATACTCTTTGGCAGTTCTCCCTTTTGGCATGCATTTTTCTGTTTGCTTTGGTCCTTGGAAATAGCTGAGGACTTGAATTTATGACCCTCCTTATTAGCACTTTACTGAGAGAGTCATGATGGGTGGGGGTGGGAGGAAAGGAGGGAGGGTCGGTCATGCCCATTGTTAAATCTGGAGAAAGTCATCATCTTCACAGCCCTGGGTTCACAGCCACGTGAGGTATGGAGGATCCTGTAATAAATCTTTAATTTATTTTAAAATTTACAACAAGAAGTAACAAAAAAAGGGATGTGCTGAGTTACTCTGTGCCCTACAGGAAGGAACTGTCTCAGAACCTGGCTGACCTGATTCTGCTGATGACTCAGCCCGGAAGGACTCCTCATCGGGAAAGTGAATCATGTACGTTACACGTGAAATAGGGAGAGAGGCTCCCTGGTGCTGTATTTAGGGCAAGGTCTTACCACCCTTCTGCCTGTGATTTCTGGATATGTCAGGTAGGCCCATGTGGGCAGTTCACTTTTCTGAGGCGGTGGTCACCAGGTTAAGTTCTCTTGCCTTGATTGTGCCGTCTTGAAGATCAAGTTCTTAAAGTTCCAGACTTTGAATTAAAGAAGCATTCAATTTCACATTAGCCTTAGGGGCTGCAATGCTGTGACATGACTTCTCCTGAGAAATGTAAACATCACACCAGATGTGTGACCTTAGTATTTTCACAGCTTTGTTTGTGGTTGCATGTGTGTTATATGCTAATGCCTGTGATGACGCTAAACCCAGCTCCGTTAGTCCTGCTTCTAGTCATGATCCACTGATATTAATGCACTTTCTCTGTCTTACTGGATTCACTTCTAGGATCAAAGTTCTTGCATTTTCGTGTTAGTCTATGACACTTGTAAGCTGGGGACAGATTGAGCTTTTAGGACCAAACAACATATTAGGCAACATATAATTTTCTACTTGACAGAATTAAACAGAGTATAGTCTCTCAATATTCTTTACTGTATTTTTATGTTCTACCAGCTTTTGCAGGATGAGGCACTGGTATTAAATGAACAATTCTATTTATATATGAATTATTTAAATGCAGATGAGCATAACATATGATAAATTCATTAAATACATTGTGGTATTATTCTATTACATTTATCACAAAACATAGAAATTTATGATTTTTGAAAATAATGAGGTAAACAAATGAATACAAGTTGAAGTATTGATCTTTTCTTCTTGTCTGCCCTGGGGTACGTGCTGTCTAGTTGGACTTTTCTGCGCAGGTTCATGAACTTACAAGTAAGATCCACTTTTCACATAGCTATGCAAATAAAAGTGAAAACCAATACCATCATTCTGGAAGGAACTTCTCAGAGCCTGCTTTTCCAGCTTCTTGTTTTCTAGGCATGGTTATTTCTAAGGTGAAAACTAAATCTGTAGGTCTCAAAGTTCTAAATTTTAAGGGAAATAGCTCAGCCATGTGTGGGAGTGGAGTTATCCCAAGTAAGTGGAAAACAGTGTCAGTCGTGACATCACCCTATGACTCATGCCTCTCTGTGAGTTCTTTTGCCTCTGTGGAATCAAAGTTCACTTGTGAGATAGTGGTGCCCAGGACCTGGGAAATATGCATCTCTGTCTGGGATCCCTGTTCTGTGGCCTGAGTCATAGGTACACAAGATGACAGGGTGGCTAGCGACTCATGTGAGAACTTACTCACAGAAGTAACTTCATTTGGTTCATTGTGTAAGCCCCAATGAGGTCACTTCTAACTGACTGGAAGGAAGGGTGCATTCAATTTTTCTTCCACAGTAGTTTGAATAGAAGGAATGAAAGGGGGATCAATTCAGTTCAGTTGCTCAGTCATGCCCGACTCTTTGCAGCCCCATGGACTGCAGCACACCAGGCTTCCCTGTCCGTCATCAACTCCAGGAGCTTCCTCAAACCCATGTCCATTGAGTCAGTGATGCCATCTAACCATCTCATCCTGTCGTCCCCTTCTCCTCTTGGCTTCAGTCTTGCCCAGAATCAGGGTCTTTTCTAAGGAGTCAGCTCTTCCCATCAGGTTGTGTTAGTCTATGACACTTGTAAGCTGGGGACAGATTGAGCTTTTAGGACCAAACAACATATTAGGCAACATATAATTTTCTACTTGACAGAATTAAACAGAGTATAGTCTCTCAATATTCTTTACTGTATTTTTATGTTCTACCAGCTTTTGCAGGATGAGGCACTGATATTAAATGAACAATTCTATTTATATATGAATTATTTAAATGCAGATGAGCATAACATATGATAAATTCATTAAATACATTGTGGTATTATTCTATTACATTTATCACAAAACATAGAAATTTATGATTTTTGAAAATAATGAGGTAAACAAATGAATACAAGTTGAAGTATTGATCTTTTCTTCTTGTCTGCCCTGGGGTACGTGCTGTCTAGTTGGACTTTTCTGCGCAGGTTCATGAACTTACAAGTAAGATCCACTTTTCACATAGCTATGCAAATAAAAGTGAAAACCAATACCATCATTCTGGAAGGAACTTCTCAGAGCCTGCTTTTCCAGCTTCTTGTTTTCTAGGCATGGTTATTTCTAAGGTGAAAACTAAATCTGTAGGTCTCAAAGTTCTAAATTTTAAGGGAAATAGCTCAGCCATGTGTGGGAGTGGAGTTATCCCAAGTAAGTGGAAAACAGTGTCAGTCGTGACATCACCCTATGACTCATGCCTCTCTGTGAGTTCTTTTGCCTCTGTGGAATCAAAGTTCACTTGTGAGATAGTGGTGCCCAGGACCTGGGAAATATGCATCTCTGTCTGGGATCCCTGTTCTGTGGCCTGAGTCATAGGTACACAAGATGACAGGGTGGCTAGCGACTCATGTGAGAACTTACTCACAGAAGTAACTTCATTTGGTTCATTGTGTAAGCCCCAATGAGGTCACTTCTAACTGACTGGAAGGAAGGGTGCATTCAATTTTTCTTCCACAGTAGTTTGAATAGAAGGAATGAAAGGGGGATCAATTCAGTTCAGTTGCTCAGTCATGCCCGACTCTTTGCAGCCCCATGGACTGCAGCACACCAGGCTTCCCTGTCCGTCATCAACTCCAGGAGCTTCCTCAAACCCATGTCCATTGAGTCAGTGATGCCATCTAACCATCTCATCCTGTCGTCCCCTTCTCCTCTTGGCTTCAGTCTTGCCCAGAATCAGGGTCTTTTCTAAGGAGTCAGCTCTTCCCATCAGGTAGCCAAAGTATTAGAGCTTCAACTTCAGCATCAATCCTTCCAATGAATATTCAGGACTGATTTCTTTTAGGATGGACTGGTTGGATCTCCTTGCAGTCCAAGGGACTCTCAAGAGTCTTCTCCAACACTACAGTTCAAAAGCACCAATTTTTCGGTGCTCAGCTTTCTTTGTGGTCCTTCTCTCACATCCATACACGACTACTGGAAAAACCATAGCTTTGACTAGATGGGCCTTTGTCAGCAAAGTAATGTCTCTACTTTTTAATATGCTGTCTAGGTTTATCATAGCTTTTCATCCAAGGAGCAAGCATCTTTTAATTTCATGGCTACAGTCACCATCTGCAGTGATTTAGGAGCCCAAGAAAATAAAGTCTGTTACTATTTCCGTTGTTTCCCCATCTATTTACCATGAAGTGATGGGACCGGATGCCATGATCTTAGTTTTTTGAATGTTGAGTTTAAGCCAGCTCTCTCTTTCACTTTCATCAAGATGCTCTTTAATTCCTCTATGCTTTCTGTGATAAGTGTGGTTTCATGTGCGTATTTGAGGATATTAATGTTTCTCCCAGCAATCTTAATTCAAGCTTGTGCTTCATCCAGCCCAGCATTTTGTATAATATACTCTGCATGTAAGTTAAATAAGCAGTGTGACAATATACAGCCTTATGTACTACTTTTCCTATTTTGAACCAGTCTGTGGTTTCATGTCTGGTTCTAACTTGCTTCCTGACCTGCATACAGATTTCTCAAGAGGCAGGTCAGGTGGTCTGGTATTCCCATCTCTTTCAGAATTTTCCTGTTTGTTGTGATCCACACATCAAAGGCTTTGGCGCAGTCAATAAAGCAGAAGTAGATGTTTTTCTGGAACTCTCTTGCTTTTTTTGATGTTCCAACAGATGTTGGCAATTTGATCTCTGGTTCCGCTGCCTTTTCTAAAACCAGCTTGAACATCTAGAAATTCTCAGTTCAGTTCAGTACCTCGCTTGGAAAATTTTGAGCATTACTTCACTAGTATCTTCACTAGCATGTGAGATGAGTGCAACTGTGCGGTAGTTTGAGCATTCTTTGGCATTGCCTTTCTTTGGGGTGGAATGAAAACTGACCTTTATGGCCACTGCTGAGTTTTCCAAATTTGCTGGCATATTGAGTGCAGCACTTTCACAGCATCATCTTTCAGGATTTGAAACAGCTCCACTGGAATTCCATCACCTCCACTAGCTTTGTTCATAGTGATGCTTTCTAAGGCCCACTTGGCTTTGCATTCCAGGATGTCTGGCTCTAGGTGAGTAATCACACCATCATGACTATCTGGGTCACAAAGATCTTTCTTGTATAGTTCTTCTGTGTATTCTTGCCGTCTTTTCTTAATATATTCTGCTTCTGTTAGGTCCAGACCATTTCTGTCCTTTATTGTACCCATCTTTGCATGAAATGTTCCCTTGATATGTCCGATTTTCTTGAAGAGATCTCTAATCTTTCCCATTCTATTGTTTTCCTCTATTTCTTTACACTGATCACTGAGGAAGGCTTTCTTATCTCTCCTTGCTATTCTTTGGAACTAGACCTTAAGATGGTTATATCTTTCCTTTTCTCCTTTGCCTTTCTTCTCTTCTTTTCTTAGCTATCTGTAAGGCCTCCTTAGACAACCATTTTGACTTCTTGTATTTATTTTTCTTGGGGATGGTCTTGCTCCCTGTCTCCTGTACAACATCACAAACCTCTGTCCATAGTTCTTCAGGCACTCTGACTATCAGATCTAATCCTTTGGAACTATTTGTCACTTCCACTGTATAAGGGGTTTGATTTAGGTCATACCTGAATGGTTTAGTGATTTTCCCTACTTTCTTCAATTTAAGCCTGAATTTGGCAATAAGAAGTTCTGAGCCACAGTCAGCTCCCAGTTTTTTTTTTTTTTTTTTTTTTTTGCTGACTGTATAGAGCTTGTCCATCCTTGGCTGCAAAGAATGTAATCAATCTGATTACGGTATTGACCGTCTGGTGATGTCCATGTGTAGAGTCTTCTCTTGTGTTGTTGGAAAAGCGTGTTTGCTATGACCAGTGTGTTCTCTTGGCAAAACTCTATTAGCCTTTGCCCTGCTTCATTCTGTACTCTAAGGCTAAATTGCCAGTTACTCCAGGTATTTCTTGACTTCCTACTTTTGCATTCCAGTCTTCTATAATGAAAAGGACATCTTTTTTGGTGTTAATTCTAGAAGGTCTTGTAGGTCTTCATTAGAACTGTTCAGCTTCAGCTTCTTTGGCATTAGTGGTTGGGGCTTAGACGTGGATTACTGTGATATTGAATGGTTTGCCTTGGAAATGAACAGAGATCATTCAGTCATTTTTGAGATTGCATCCAAGTACTACATTTTGGATTCTGTTGTTGACTATGAGGGCTACTTCATTTCCTCTAAGGGACTCTTGCCCACAGTAGTAGATATAATGATCATCTGAGTTATATTCACCCATTCCAGTCCATTTTAGTTCACTGATTCCTAAACTGTCCATGTTCACTCTTGCTGTCTCCTGTTTGACCACTTCCCAATTTACCCTGTTTCATGGACCTAACCTTCCAGGTTCCTATGCAATATTGTTCTCTACAGCATCATATTTTACTTACATTAGCAGTCACATCCACAACTGGAAGTTGTTTTCACTTTGGGTCCATCTTTTCATTGTCTCTGAAGTTATTTCTCCACTCTTCTCCAGTAGCATATTGGGCACTACCAACCTGGGGTGTTCCTCTTTCAGTGTCCTATCTTTTTTTTGCCTTTTCATACTGTTCATGGGGTTCTCAGGCAAGAATACTGAGGTGGTTTGCCATTCCCTTCTCCACTGGACCATGTTTTGTCAGACCTCTCCACCATGACCCGTCTGTCTCGAGTAGCCCTATATGGCATGGTTCGTAGTTTCATTGAGTTAGACAAGGCTGTGGTCCATGTGATCAGTTTGGTTAGTTTTCTGTGATTGTGATTTTCATTCTGTCTGCCCTCTCATGGAGAAAGATACGTAGGAGGGATAGACATTTATTTAAGTCAACATTTATTTAAGCCAGAGAAAAAACTGCTCTGCACAGAATAGTTCCATTTGCTAAGTGCTGTGTCAGCCTCATTGCCACGACATCTGAGAGCTCTTGCCCAGACTCAGGCTGGGATGGGTTCCTCTGGGAATACTGTCTCTGTTGGGATGGCCACTACTTCAGCATCTTTCTCTTCTGCAAGGCTGTTTATGCCTCATTTGTCCAGGGAGATTTTTTTTTATTCCATATGTTTTTTTTTCACATTCTGTGGGATCTAAGTTTCCCAGCTAGGGATCAAACCTGCACTCTCTGCATTGGAAGGACACAGTCTTGACCACCAGACCACCAGGGAAGACCCTGATTCCACATTTTTAAAGTCTAACTCAGAAAATTTCAGTGTTTTCACAGACATTACTTCATTTGATTCTCATACTCCTCCAAGGTGGCCAGACTAGGTTGTTGGTGTCCTCATTTTATGAATCAAGAAACAGAGTCTCAGGGAGGTTCAGTTCAGTTCAGTTCAGTTCAGTCACTCAGTCGTGTCCGACTCTGCAACCCCTTGAATCGCAGCATGCCAGGCCTCCCTCTCCATCACCAACTGGAGTTCACCCAAACTCATGTCATCGAAGCGGTGATGCCATCCAGCCATCTCATCCTCTGTCGTCTCCTTTTTCTCCTGCCCCTAATCCCTCCCAGCATCAGAGTCTTTTCCAGTGAGTCAACTCTTTACATGAGGTGGCCAAAATATTGGAGTTTCAGCTTCAGCATCAGTCCGTCCAATGAACACCCAGGACCAATCTCCTTTAGGCTGGACTGGTTGGATCTCCTTGCAGTCCAAGGGACTCTCAAGAGTCTTCTCCAACACCACAGTTCAAAAGCATCAATTCTTTGGCACTCAGCTTTCTTCACAATCCAACTCTCTCATCCATACATGACCACAGGAAAAACCATAGCCTTGACTAGATGGACCTTTGTTGGCAAAGTAATGTCTCTGCTTTTGAATATTCTGTGTAGGTTGGTCATAACTTTTCTTCCAAGGAGTAAGCGTCTTTTAATTTCCTGGCAGCAATCACCATCTGCAGTGATTTTTGGAGCCCCCCCAAATAAAGTCTGTATCCATTGTTTCCCCATCTATTTGCCATGAAGTGATGGGACCAGATGCCATGATCTTCGTTTTCTGAATGTTGAGCTTTAAGCCAACATTTTTACGCTCTATTTTCAGTTTCATCAAGAGGCTCTTTAGTTCTTCTTCACTTTCTGCCATAAGGGTGGTGTCATCTGCATATCTGAGGTTATTTATATTTTTCCCAGCAATCTTGATTCCAGCTTGTGCTTCTTCCAGCCCAGCATTTCTTATGATGTACTCTGCATATAAGTTAAATAAGCAGAGTGATAATATACAGCCTTGATGTGCTCCTTTTCCTATTTGGAATCACACTGTTGTTCCATGTCCAGTTCTAACTGTTGCTACCTGGCCTGCATACACACTTCTCAAGAGCAGGTCAGGTGGTCTGGTATTCCCATGTCTTTCAGAATTTTCCACAGTTCATTGTGATCTATACAGTCAAAGGCTTTGGCATAGTCAATGAAGCAGAAATAGATGTTTTTCTCGAACTCTCTTGCTTTTTCCATGATCCAGCGGATGTTGGCAATTTGATTTCTGGTTCCTCTGCCTTTTGTAAAACCAGCTCAAACATCTGGAAGTTCACGGTTCACGTATTGCTGAAGCCTGGCTTGGAGAATTTTGAGCATTAGTTTATAAGCGTGTGAGATGAGCGCAATTGTGCTTTAATTGTCGTCACCTTTAATAAGGCATTGACCTAAGAGGAGAATACTCATCTTCTGACTTCTACCCTAAAGAAAGGATAAGAAAAATTACAGCATAGGAAGTATATTTTGATATAACATTAAGCATATTGAGATGAATTTTAGTGTATATTTTATTATATCTCAATATAAATGTCTTCAGTTCAGTTCAGTTCAGTTCAGTCTCTCAGACAAGTCTGACTCTTTGCGACCCCATGGACTGCAGCACGCCAGGCTTCCCTGTTAATCGGCAACTCCCAGAGTTTGCTCAAACTTATGTCCATTGAGTCCTTGATGCCATACAACCATTTCATCCTTTGTTGTCCTCTTCTTCTCTTGCCTTCAATCTTTCCCAGCATCAGGGTCTTTTCCAGTGAGTCAGTTCTTTGCATCAGGTGGCCAAAGTATTGGAGTTTCAGCTTCAGCATCAGTCTTTCCAATGAATATTCGGGACTGATTTCCTTTAGAATGCAGTGGTTGGATCTCCTTGCAGTCCAAGGGACTCTCAAGAGTCTTCTCCAATAGCATAATTCAAAAGCATCAATTCTTTGGTGCTCAGCTTTCTTTATAGTCCAGCTCTTACATCCATACATGACTACTGGAAAAACTATAGTTTTGACTAGGTGGACCTTTGTTGGCAAAATAATGTCTCTGCTTTTTAATATGTTATCTAGGTTGGTCATAACTTCTTCCCAGGAGCAAGTGTCTTTTAATTTCATGGCTGCAGTCACAATCTGCAGTGATTTTGGAGCCCAGAAAAATAAAGTCTCTCACTGCTTCCACTTTTTCCCATCTATTTGTCATGAAGTGATGGGACTGGATGCCATGATCTTAGTTTTCTGAATGTTGAGTTTTAAGCCAGTTTTTTCACTCTCCCCTTTCACTTTCATCAAGAGGCTCTGTAGTTCTTCGCTTTCTGCCATAAGTGTGGTATCATCTGCATATCTAAAGTTACTTATATTTCTCCCGGCAGTCTTGATTCCAGCTTGTGCTTCCTCCAGCCCAGCATTTCTCATGATGTCATCTGCATATAAGTTAATAAGCAGGGTGACAATATATAGCCTTGACTGTATATACTGTACTCCTTATGTCTTGGTTGCATTTCTATCCTCTCCTCCCAGAAGGACTAATTATATTAGCACTAGGAAATTGATTTTAAGGAAACAAAGTGTTTAGTGACGTCTTAAGAAGTCCCCACTGATTGATGGATTGATTATAGTTGATTTACAGTGCTGTTAGTTTCATTTGTATGGGAAAGTGATTCAGTTATATACGTATTTGTGTGTGTATGTGTATATATATATATATGTATTTTTTAAATTCTTTTCCACTATAGGTTATAACAATATATTGAATATAATTCCCTGTGCTCTACAGTAGGACTTTGTTTATTTAACATAAAGTAACATGTACCTGTTCATCCCAAGCTTCTCCTTTTTATCCCTTCCCTATCTTCCCTTTGGTAACAGTATGTTTGCTTTCTATGTCTGTGAGTCTGTTTTGTAAATAAATTCATTTCTATACCAACATCAACATCTTTTTCATGTATCTTTTTTAGTTAGAGTTATGTCTGGATATATGCTCAAGAGTGGGAAAAAAGCAGGGTCATATAGTAGTTCTATTTTGAGCTTTTTAGGGACCTCTGTACTGTTTTCCATGGTGGCTATACCAATTTACATACCCAACAGCAGTGCAGGAGGGTTCCCTTTTTTCCCACACTCTCTCCAGCATTTATTATTTGTAGATTTAAAAAATAATAACTTATCTGCATTTTATGGTTCGTTTTAAAATCAATATATAATGGATTTACAATGTTGTGTTAGTTTCTAGTATACAGCAACTGCCTTGGTTGTGTGTGTATATATATATATATCTTTCTCAGATTCTTTTGTGTTATAGTTTATTACAAGATACTGAATATTTTTAGTAGAGTTTTTGATGATAGCCATTCTGACTGGAGTGAGGTCATACCTCATTGTAGTTTTGATTTACATAAGAAGTCCCCTTTCAGATGAAACTCTTGAATTTTGTGTTGCCACGGAAATGCGTTCTTCACTATGAGGGACAAGAACTTATGCTCTCACCGTGGGCTGTCATAGAGATAAAGCTGGCAACTTAAGAGCAGTCAGCTGAGTGTGGTGGGTCGCGTTGCTCTACCATATTGGGCGGGTTTTGTCTGGAGAAGCAAACAGTCTTCCCTCTTTCTTCCCAATTCAGTATTCCTTGACTCTGGCTGCTTTGGTTTCGTCTCCTTATGCCTGGACTTGCTAATTTCTCTGTATCTACTCCCACCTCCCTGCTGGCTCAGTAGTAAAGACTCCTCCTGCAATGCAGGAGACCTGTATTTGATCCCTGGGCTGGGGAGATCCCCTGGAGTAGGAAACACAACCCACTCCAGTGCTGTTGCTTGGGAAATTTCATGGACAGAGGAGCCTGGTGGGCTAGAGTCCATGGAGCCGCAGAGAGTGAGGCATGACTGAGCGCGCACAGAATACGCAGTACTCCCACCTCTCCATCTTTCTTTCTTTCCCTCATCTTCCATTTCCCTTTATTTTTCATTTCCTCTCATATTATCTGTCACTTTGATTTTCTATTAACCCGTAAGTATCACTAACAGATTACAGATTCCTGTAAATGATGAGTGGGAATTTAGAATATTTTTTTTTCAAGAATTTTCAGATCATTCTGCATGTGTGTGTGTTTGTGTGTGACTGAAATTAATTTACTTATTGAAATTTACTTCCTTAATTCTTTTTTTTCTTCATTTACTTTCATTTTTTATTCATTTTTTTAAAATATAAATTTATTTGATTGGAGGTTAATTACTTTACAGTATTGTATTGGTTTTGCTATATATCAAATGAATAAATGGCTCACTCAGATACAGTGGAGTCTTGCTCAAAATCCCTCTCTTGCATTAACATCCTGATGTGATTCTTTCCAGATGTGATTTTCTAGAATCTGAAAATTCTAGATCAGATACATTTGTATAGACAGTATTAGCTAGAATCTTGGAAAAATATGCTCTTTCTGAAGTGTGGGTGCAGGGGAGCTGGAGGCCAGCAGGTGTCAGGCTTACCCAGGGGAGGATCTGAGAATGGCTTCACTATGGTTTAAGAGTTTGCTTTTTTTTTTTTTTTGAATGAACTTTTGAATAACCAAAGTTAGGCTCTTCTTGGTTTTAAGGCAAACTCTGGCTTGGCTAAAAGAGAAAGGAAGTCATTTCAAGCCTGCAGCACCACGTACCCAAATGGTATGCTGAGTATCCCTTAATAGGTAATAGACATTTTATTTTCACTTGCTGGGTGATTGATTTATGAGAGAACAGAGCTGTCCCTTTGGGTCCATACAGCAGTGTCTTTGCCCCTGACGTTTTGGAGTTGGTCATCATCTATACCAACCAAACCCTCACCCACCCTATTTTCAGATGAGAAAAAGAGAGATCTAGAAAAGATCCTTCGAAAGACTCATAGCTGTGGGGAAATGTTCAGAGTGAGGATGAAATCTGGGGTCAGAGTAACTGGGTCTGCCTGAATGATGATGAAGCGTCATTTGAGTACAGAGTCTGTGGCCATGACCTTGACCTGGGGGCATTCTCTGGACTCCAGGCTCTGTTCTCAGCATTGCCGTGTTCAGATCAGATCAGACTGGAGAGTGCTGCCCGAACCTGCGCTTGCTCACGAATGGTTCTCCTCACGGTAATCCCCTAAGCAACGAGGGTGAAGATGGTTGTGCTGGAGGAAGAAAGCAGTCTGGAGACCACCTGATTGAGGGGAGAGATCAGGCAGTCAGCTCCCAGTATTGCTTCTCCTTGGGAGCCAGCAGCGCTGTTAAAGAGGGGTCTGGGGAGCTTGCAGTTTGCATTAACTGGAAATCACTCCTTGTTGGTCTGTGGTTGGGACCTGACTAGCAAGCCACAGATTGCTATGGTTCACCTTTTCTAGCTCCTAAAGGTGAAGGACAGTCTGCTACTTGCTGCGGGTTCCTCAAACCCGAGCAGGCTGCGGAGCTGTGAGCCCAGCTTCAGAGAGATGCTGGATGGTGGCTTTTACAGAGGAGAATGCTCGCCCAGCTTGCTGATGTAACTGGCTCAACAGACATGGAGACAAGCTCAAGGCAGCCTCCCTCAGAGTGGCTCTTCATGTGTTTTCCAAAGTAATGTCTGAATGTTAAATTTTTCTTGTTGTTGTTAAATGGAATGCACCATTTAAGGCACCGCACAGTTTGTAGGATCTTTGTTCCCCAACCAGGGATCAATCCGGGGCCCCTATGGTGGAAGGGCAGAGTCCTACCCACTGGTCCACTGGGAATTCCCAGATACAGATGACTTTGGAAGAGGCTTCTACCTAGGACTCTCGTCTAGCCAATGTACCAGCTTGCTGGACACAGAGTGTGCAGCCCTGGTCTTTCTTCAAGGAAGAGCTTGCTGGCCGTCTTCAGGGAGTGCAGTGGGCAGACAGCCCACACTTGTCCTTCCACATCTGCTTCAGCGACAGAGATGCTTCGTCCTGTCTCCCTCTGCGCAAGTAGTCCACTTCCAGGGGCTGATGTGGCAGACGGATAAAAGCCTAGCCAGCCATCACCACCCGACTTGGACTTGCTCTGATGGGCCCTCTTGGTGGGAGCTCCCAGCTGGGAGCTGAAGTTTCTCTTTCCCTTTGTCCAGTCCAGCGTTGTCCTCTACACTTCAGGGCTGTTGATCTTCTATCCAGCTCATTGTCTGTGTTCGGGAACCCAACCTGCAGCAATTAACCTGTCTCTTTGTCTTTGAAAACTTTATGTCCCCATAAAACAAATACCTAAAAGTCTTCTGTGATTTAATTTTCAATAATATTTACACAAGACAGGAAAGGATTATTTGTTCAAAATCTCAGAAGGGAACAAAAAAGTTGTCTGGTACTAATACCATAAAAAGAGTTATTATAAATTGACTCTCATCACAGCCCACTTCATCACTGTTTACTGTGGGAGGAGAAGGTTCCTGAATTCTTGATTTATAAGATGCCATATACTCTAAAGTTTTTCACACCCAGTTTTTTGTCTTTCTTCTTTTACTAAGGAGTTTCCCTAAATATCTTCACATATTTCTATATGGGGCTTTGTGGCTCCATCAACCTTTGCAGCTAGTCTCAAAATACCAAAGCATTGTCCATCGATCTTGCTGGGGGAGCAGTCCTGCAGATGGGGGAGGAGGTAGGAGGGGAGGCGGGGAGATGACCCTAAGGCAGCAGGCTCCACTCTTGCAGCCCTAGCAACTGTTTCCAGTGTTTGCTGGATCTGTGCTTGACCCTTTAATTACCTACCTGGGTACTGTGTAATCAAATGGATTGGATCAGGAAAAGAAAAAAGCTGAAGGAAGGAGTGCCCTCACCTTTTAGGTGCTGCACAGGTCATAAGCAGAGGTCATGAGCCATGATTCATGGTGTCAGGAAGTTTATGTTTGAGCTGATGACATGCTAGATAAAATCTAAAAACGCATACACATATGCCACAAATTTTGATACATAAAACTTGAAAATTTTCTACTTTAAAAGGAACTACAGGCTGTCATACAGAGTGAAGTCAGAAGAGAAAAACAAATATATATTCATGCATATATGTGGAATCTAGAAAAAGAATGTTGTTGCTGTTTAGTTGCTGTAAGTCATGTCCGACTCTGTTGCAGTCTCATGGACTGTAGCCTGCCAGGCTCCATGGAATTCTCCAGGCAAGAATACTGGAGTGGCTTGCCATTTCCTTCCACAGGGGATCTTCCCGACCCAGAGACTGAATCTGGGTCTCCTGCAATGGTGAAAGAAAGAAGTCGACTCTTTGCAACCCCACGGACTGCAGCCTACCAGGCTCCTCCATCCATGGGATTTTCCAGGCAAGGGTACTGGAGTGGGGTGCCAGTGCCTTCTCGGAGCCACCGGGGAAGCCATGCACTCTTGATACCATGGATAACACGGATAACTAATGAGAGACGGCACTATAGCTCAGGGAGCTCAGCTCAGCGCTCTGCGGGGACCCAAATGTGAGGGGGACCCAAATGTGAGGGAAACCCAGAAAAGAGGGTTACATGTATACCTATAGCCAGCTCACTCTGTTCACAGTAGAAACTAGCACAATGTTGTAAAGTAACTATATTCCAATAAAAAAAATGTACAGATCTTATAGCGTCCAAGTCAGATTTAGAACTGGTTTTAATATGATACTGTGGGGTGATATCCTTGTTCACACAAGGGCTGGATTTTGAATGTCAGACCAAGATACCATCATGTTCTTATCTCTGTTTCAGGAAGTATTCTTATTAGAACCATCTCCTAGAAGAAAGCAAGTTATATTAAAAAAGATTAAACATGAGTCAGTTTTCAGTATTGCAGCATAATGAAAAACCACATATATGTACCCTGGAAAATTCAGTGAGAGTAAATAGTTACAAAAGAAAACAGATGACCAGAAAGAGTTAGCTTTTATTCCTGGAAATAAGCACTTTTCCTAATAATACATGGATATTTTTGTCATGAAAATGGTTCATGACATTAGGTTTCTCTCAGTAAGTTGTTAAAGCTATTTTGCTCGTTTTAATAGGCTTCTCTTATATACATTTCAATGAAACCAAAAGAAGAAAAAGCGACAAATGTCTTACAAAATAGAAATATCCTTTATCTCAGTGATGATTTAAAACATTCAAAAAAGTATTTTCTCACAATGACCTTGATGGAATAGTCTCAGAAATATACATTTTAAATGCTGATATGGTTCTGGTGAGTTTACTCTCAAATGGGGTGGTGTGTTCAGCGCAAGTGGTGATGCTTCAGGTTTATTCAGCTTGACAGTGCCAGTGTTTCCCTGTTGGATGTTACCTTACCAAAGTGTCTATCTCCTCAATAAAATATACTGGCTTCAAAATGAGCGGCTCCCACCCTGTGTGGGCTGGCTTCTTTGCTGGGCCCATACTACAGAAATCAGAGAACGTTTGCTTCCAGCTGGTCTGTCTAGAACAAATATTTCCCTCCCCCTTTCTCATCTTACTCTCTGACCTTTTAAAGCATTTCAGGGTGCAACGGTCTGACTTCCTCCTTCACTCTGCCATTACCGTTCCTCCCTGCTTGTCTTTGCACTCTTCCATCCCATGATTTCTGGATTTTATTTGCCTTTCTGTATGAATGTTCCGTTTCTTTTAATCTACTGGAAAGCCTTCTTATCATGCTCACTTAAAAGCTCTGGTGGCGTTGGACTTGGTCTTGATTGGACTCAATCCACATTTCAACTGCCAGTATTTTAGGCTTAAAATAAATGTTATTGTTCAGCTTTATGCTCTCTAAAAAATAGTAGGGCAGGGAGAAAAAGGACAAAGCTTTGTACAATTATCAAATCACAGGAAAATGTTCTTGCTGGATCACCTGGGGATATCTAGGCCAATGTGGAGTTTTTCTTCTCCTTGTTTTTCATTTTTGTATGCTTTGAGTAGCAATGCTCAGAACTTCTAAATTCCCATCAAGAAATGTTCTCATTTTGTCATACAAATTCAATTAAACCTCTTGTTTTACAGATCTATCACCCTCATGTTCAGAGGAGCTGTGAAGAAACTGCATGGATCTGTCCTCTGTCTTTGCTCTCTCCTCTAGAGTGTTTATCACACATTGGTGATTCTCTTCCTAGCAGTTAAATCTTGACTTTAAGAAAAAGAATATCACCCCAGGGCCCAAAGAAGAAACATTACCCTGGGCTAATCTGTCCACTATTTGAATTGCAAGAACAAAACTTATCCTCTGAATTTAACACCTGGAAAGGTCATCCTGACCCACTTTATCCACAAGTATGAGTCGGCACATAATATTGTCCGGGAAACAAGAATGCTCTAGTCCCCTCCCTGCGTGTGCTACCCGTGTGGACACATGGCCTCATGTATCCCTACCCCACCCACCCTGTGTGGCATCTAATTATCATTCTCATTTAGTTTTGAGCTCAGATTATTGCAAATTTGGACAGTAAAGTCCCTTCAAGATGGCTCCTTTTGCCTGGGTCTTATTGCCAAGATTCTTGGCAGCACATCCTTACCTTCCAGTGCAACTGAACGTCCAGGCTTGAAGGGCTCTTCACTTTCTGCTCACAAAGCCAGGTGGGGTGGGAGGTGGTGGCTAACTTCTCCCTCACCTGGACTGGTCTGACACATCCCAGCCCTGGGAGGTTGGCTGAAACCTCCACCCTGTCCCTGTGAGTTAGGTGAGTGAGATCAGGGCAGAGCCTGGGAAGGCAAGTCGGCTTTAGAGCCATGTGCTTCATCATCTGTCCAGACTGCTCAGTAAATAGAAAAGGTTCATTAAAGTTAAAAAAAAAAAAAAAAGCTCCGGGCTCATCTGGCAGCTCCAGCCTCACTCTTCTCCAGCCTGGCTTTCAGCCACTTCGCCAAGGACCCCGGTTTCTTGTCATGGGGAGTGGTATTAGAGATCCAGGTCTGCTCAGGCCTGTTCTCAGTGTTCCTGGAGCGTCTGTCTTCCGAGCCTTTTCAATGGAAAGAGCCAGGAAATATACACGTGCACGCACACGCGTTAGTACGCATGTGCAGATGCACATGGTCTGCACATGGGTGCGTGTATATGTATAGATACATACACACGTAGTTTAAGTATCATGAGTTCATGCTAGTATCTCTGATTCCAGTCTACTGTTTCTTTGTTTTGAATGTAAGGATGGGGCCCCTTTCTGTCTTTTTTTTTATTCTTTTTTTTTTTTTTTAAATTTCTTGGCCTCCCTGGTGCTGCATGTAGGATCTTAGATCCCCCAGCCAGGATTGGCAACCAGGCCCCTGTATTGCAGGGAAGTCCCCTCAGTTTACCTTTCTTACCTTCCCCCTCCCACATCTATGTGTCTCTTCTTTCCCAGTGAGAATCTTAGCTTCCAGAAGCATCAGGACATGAATCATTTGCTCAGTCCTGTATTACATCTGAAATAGTATCAGAATAACTTTACCCACAAACCACTACAGAAACAAACCTGATAAGAAAAGGTCAGGATCTTTCTAGTTCTCCCAGCTTCCTGCCCAGCCTGAGATGGAGGATAAATAGCTCATAGGTCAAAACTGTTAAAAATTATTCAAATAGGTTTTCCCCTCCTGTGGTTATAGTTATTAATATTATTGATTCTAAATCATAATATATTATTAGGTAACTGACTTTAAATTTTTTGTTTCATTTCTCTTCCATTAGGTAACAAAATTTTGTTACCTAATAATTGGTGGATCTGTCTACAAAACTTCACCTTTGAGTATTTGTCTGTAATGTGTGTTACAGAGTATAAGAAACACTTGCTTCCATTTTCTGGAACTTATTCACTGTATCTTCTCATCCAGATTTATTCCCCTCTGTCCATGCCTTTGTTTCAGAGTAGATTCTACTGTGGTTCTAATCAGTTGTGCATGTTCTACAGGAATAACATTCCAGGCACACGGAGCCTAGAAATGTACATGTTTTACTATAAGATACTGAAATCTCAGTGTGCAGGGACCTCATTCCCAGTGTGACTTGATGGCTCCCACTCTTTGCAGTTTTAAACTTTTATGTTGATCTGGCATTCTGGATGGGGATTTTTCTACTTTTCTGTGAGTCATAGCAATGTAACAGCCATAGGAGAGCTACACTTGGAGAGACTTGTTTTCAAGGATTTGAGGATCTGCCCTCTGGCTTTTTCTCATCTGTGCTGCTGCTGCTGCTAAGTCACTTCAGTCGTGTCTGACTCTGTGCAACACCATAGACGGCAGCCCACCAGGCTCCCCGTCCCTGGGATTCTCCAGGCAAGAACACTGGAGTGGGTTGCCACTTCCTTCTCCAATGCATGAAAGTGAAAAGTGAAAGTGAAGTCGCTCAGTCGTGTCTGACTCTTAGTGTTAGTGACCCCATGGACTGCAGCCTACCAGGCTCTTCTGTCCAGGGGATTTTCCAGGCAAGAGTACTGGAGTGGGGTGCCATTGCCTTCTCTGTTTCTCATCTGTATTTCATAACAAAAAACTAATAAGGAAGTCACTTTGGTGAATCTGCCTACTAAATCAATGCTGGCACATAACGTATTCATCAATTAGCATTTGGGATTTTGATTAAACCAGTATACAAGTAATTTTGCTTTAGTGGCTGTTAAAAGTATATTTTAAAAGGAAAAATATGTTCTGGCATGAGTACTTCGAGGTTCTACTTCAGTTTATCAAAATCTGTGCATATTGTAATTGGCCTTTTAACACATGGGTGCACCCTTGTGTACCCTCAGTACTTACTCAGTATGATACACAAAATAACCCACACATCAAAACTGCCAATAAAATTGCAAAATCAGACTGACATTCCTGAAGTGCATAGCACTTTTATTTGCTTTTCTATCCCTAACTGAATCCATTGTCTCCTTCTTTTACATTCTACTGCCTAAAACATTTGCCCCATTGTTTTTTAATGCTTTAGTCACACCTTTGTCAGTAATTACCTTTATTACTCATCTTCCATGGTGACTCCTGGCCTTTGGTTCATCTTTTTTGTTTAGCCTCCTTCCTTTTGAAATCCCCACATTTCATTTGTCAACAACTTCTGATTATCTCAAAGATACCTGGGATTTTTCTGAAGCTTATGCTTCAGATGAGGCCCCTGACCTGGAATCTCAAGACCCAGGGGACATCAAGATGGAGGATGAGCCAATGGAGGCAGCCTGCCCTGGTTTCAGTAATGCTTTTAAATCATCTTATTCCCCCAGAAAAACAACTGAATATTTTTGCCACTTATATTTTTCTAATATTGTTGCTGAGTCACACTACCTTCATCATAGTTTAAGTTGTTAGAAATTGTTTTAAAGAGGTAAAAAAAAAATCTATCTTTCATAGAGATTGTTTTTCATTTGCAAATACTAGAAATTTGAGTTAAAAGTCATAAAACTTTAGTAAAGGGGAAATATCATGTAATATCTCTTACATGTGGAATCTAAAAGAAAATGATACAATGAATTTACAAAACAGAAAGAGACTCACAGACTTGGAGAATGAACTTAATGGTTGTTTGCACACACTGTAGTATTTAAAATGGATAACCTACAAGGACTTACTGTTTAGCACACGGACCTCTTCTTGGTGTTATGTGGCAGACTGGATGGGAGGGGAGTTTGGGGGAGTTTGGGATACATGTATATGTAAGGCTGAGTCCCTTCGCTGTTCATCTGAAACTATCAGCATTGTTAGCTGTACTCCAATACAAAACAAAAAGTTGAAAAATAAATAAATATGTTTAAATGTTAATAAAAACTGTATAACTTGAAACAGTCTATATAACATGAAGTCATTAGCATATTAAAATTTCATACTTTTTATTTTAAGCACATTTTAGAAAAAGTAACCATGGATGTATTTTCATTTCTTATAGTTTACTGGAAAAAAGTGATTAAAGTTATTGTATAGATTTTTACCTTGTTCTTGTGTGTCTGGTATAACTAATTCTTTCTTTAGGTAGAAATGACCTACTTGTTGTTCATTTTCTGCTGGAATAAAATAGCTTTCCTATTTAATGATTAACTTTGGAAGAGCATGCATTAGTTTCGAGGAAAGAGCAAGTAATAATGACTTAATTCATTGTTTCTTTTTCTCTTAGGTGTTTTCCTTAATTTCATCTAGATTTAGTTCATATATGGAATAATATCTTATTTACCTTCAACAGAAGTACTTCCTAGAATAGTTCTCTATCTCTGAGTAAATGCTGCTATTCTTTATAGTATTATAACTAAATTTTTTTTTTTAAACAGTGCGTTTTCCTCAAAGGTTCAGAATTATTGGATGGCAGAGTTGGTTCACTGATAAATGTTATCAAGTCTGATATCTACATTTTCTTTGTCTTTTCCTTATAGTCACAAAAAGGCTGCCATCAATCCACCCATCATATCTACTCTCAAGGCAGAAAGAAAGGGAAAGTGCCTGCCTTTAGTTTATAATTTAAGAAATAGATACAGGAGGATTTGTAACCTAAAACTATAAATATTATAACTTAAAATATTTTTCTACTTAAAATATTTTATTTAAAAAATTACTTATCTTAAAGGCTATCAGAATTTTTATTACATTACTCAGTTCAGTTCAGTTGCTCAGTCGTGTCCAACTCTTTACAACCCCATGAACTGCAGGATGCCAGGCCTGCCTGTCCATCACCAACTCCTGGAGTTCACTCAAACTCACATCCATTGAGTTGGTGATGCCATTCAGCCATCTCATCCTCTCTCGTCCCCTTTTCCTCTTGCCCTCAATCCCTCCCAGTATCAGAGTCTTCCAATGAGTCAACTCTTCGAATGAAGTGGCCAAAGTACTGGAGTTTCAGCTTTAGTGTCATTCCTTCCAAAGAAATCCCAGGACTGATTTCCTTTAGAATGGACTGGTTGGATCTCCTCGAAGTCCCAGGGACTTTCAAGAGTCTTCTCCAACACCACAGTTCAAAAGCATCAATTCTTCTGCTCAGCCTTCTTCACAGTCCAACTCTCACATCCATACATGACTACTGGAAAAACCATAGCATTGACTAGATGGACCTTTGTTGGCAAAGTAATGTCTCTGCTTTTGAATATGCTATCTAGGTTTGTCATAACTTTCCTTCCAAGGAGTAAGCATCTTTTAATTTCATGGCTGCAGTCACCATCTGCAGTGATTTTGGAGCCCCCTAAAAATAAAGTCTGACACTGTTTCCACTGTTTCTCCATCTATTTCCCATGAAGTGATGGGACCAGATGCCACGATCTTCGTTTTCTGAATGTTGAGCTTTAAGCCAACTTTTTCGCGCTCTTCTTTCACTTTCATCAAGAGGCTTTTAAGCTCCTCTTCACTTTCTGCCATAGGGGTGGTGTCATCTGCATATCTGAGGTTATTGATATTTCTCCTGGCAATCTTGATTCCAGCTTGTGCTTCTTCTAGCCCTGTGTTTCTCATGATGTACTCTGCATATAAGTTAAATAAGTAGGGTGACAATATATAGCCTTGACGTACTCCTTTTCCTATTTGGAACCAGTCTGTTGTTCTATGTCCAGTTCTAACTGTTGCTTCCTGACTTGCATATAGGTTCCTCTTGTGAAACCTATATGCAGGTTTCTCAAGAGGCAGTTCAGGTGGTCTGGTATTCCCATTTCTTTCAGAATTTTCCACAGTTTATTGTGATCCAGACAGTCAAAGGCTTTGGCATAGTCAATAAAGCAGAAATAGATGTTTTTCTGGAACTCTCTTGCTTTTTTGATTACATTGCTATTTAGTAAATATTCATTTAAGAAATACAAACTATGTGCCAGACAGTATTTTAAAAGTTGAGACTGTAAACTCTAATACAGAGATTTTAGCCTTTAAGGACCCTCTGGATTCATCCAGGAAAAAGCACAAGAAAACAGACAAATATAGTCCTGTCCTGGACAATCTCCAGAGCATAGCACTGCCAAGGGCAGGATTAGTGTGGAAATTGCTAACTGATATCTGGAGCAGGTGAGACTTGGCCCAGAATCTGAATCATGAAGATAAGGTGCTCAGTAAAAGTGAAGCTCCAATACTTTGGCCACCTGATACAAATAACTGACTCATTGGAAAAGACCCTGATCCTGGGAAAGATCAAAGGCAGGAGGAGAAGGGGGCAGCAGAGGATGAGATGGTTGGATGGCATCACTGACTTGATGGACACGAGTTTGAACAAGCTCCAGGAGTTCGTGGACAGGGAAGCCTGGCGTGCTGCAGTCCAAGGGGTCACAAAGAGTCGGACACAACTGAGTGACTGAATAGAACTGAACTGAAAAGTGAGGGGAGGAAAGGGAGGGTGTCCAGGCATCAGGATAGCGTATGCAAAGGCCCGGAGGTGATTGGGTACACAGTTTACTCAAGAACCATGTCCAGATCACAGGCACAAGGGATGGAAATTTAGGCAAACACTTCACTTTTTCAGAACCTTGGTCTTAGTCCTATCCTTGTTAATTATACTATTAGCTTTTAGTTTCACCTGGTTCTCATTCCTTAGAACTTGGTTTTGGTTCTACTATCCTGGGACCTCTGGGCTAGCAAGCCAAATACTTTTTGTATTAACACTGGAATTCAGTAGAAGCTATATATCATGTCATGATATATATGTCAAGCTATATACATCATGGTGGCCTAATCTGCCCTATGTGCTGTGTTTGTATGCTTTTTTCTCTTCTTGTATAGCATAAAAAATAGAAATATTTCCCCACATTTAAAATCAGGAGATTTCATAGAAGAATCCAGTTTCTCTGGAAAACGAGAAGATCTGGAAAGACCAGGACTGCATTTTCCTGCAGCAACAATAGCCTGGAGCTGCATGAGGACTGGCAGTGTCCAGTTCATCATGGTCCTCACTTCCCATTGTTTCATAAGTGCCCACTAGACTGATGAAGGCAACGGCACCCTACTCCAGTACTCTTGCCTGGAAAGTCCCATGGATGGGGGAGCCTGGTGGGCTGCAGTCCATGGGGTCGCTGAGGGTTGGACACGACTGAGCGACTTCACTTTTCACTTTCATGCATTGGAGAAGGAAATGGCAACCCACTCCAGTGTGCTTGCCTGGAGAATCCCAGGGATGGGGGAGCCTGGTGGGCTGCTGTCTATGGAGTTGCACAGAGTCAGACACGACTGAAGTGACTTAGTTGCAGCAGCAGCAGACTGATTAAAGGTCGGCTGGTTCCTGAAGGCATTTATATTTGCAAGCTCTAGTTCAGTACATGAAGTATTTATATAGAGAGGGTTTGTGTCCTCCATAGGTATATGTATGTGTGTGTGTGTGTGTGTGTGTGTGTGTGTGTGTGTGTGTATAATGGACGTGTGTGTATATATATATATATATATGCATGTGTGTATATGTATGTGTATGTAAATGTAAATATATATGTATATATTATACATGTATGAGTATATATGTGTGGATAAAATATATATATGTGTGGATAAAATATATGTATATGTGTTTATATGTATGTTCAGTTCAGTTCAGTCATTCAGTCGTGTCTCTTTGCGACCCCATGAATTGCAGCATGCCAGGCCTCCCTGTCCATCACCAACATATGTATGTTAGGTAGGTAGAATAGGGAAAAGGAGTTCAAAATGGCAGTGGCTAAAAGACAAAGAAGGGAAAAGCCTGTGAAAATAGAGCAAAAGAAGGTCCAAGGACTGGAGTGAGGCCCTCAGGTAAAACAACACTCCAGGCTGGCCCAGTTTACATAGGACAGGCCCGGGGGAGATAAACAGATAAAAAGAGGAGCCAAAGCTCTGGCCCTGGCTCTGGCTCTGGCTCTGGCTCTGGCTCTGGCTCTGGCTCTCGCTCTAGCTCTCTCTCTTGCTTGTGTGCGGTGGGGTGCTCTTCTCTTTGCGTCTTTGGATCGACGTACCCTCATGCCTCAGAGATGGATTTTCCTGCTATTATCTAAGTAAAATAGAGCTGTAACACTGATCTAAGAGCTAACTAACATGGTCCTTTCGAGACCTGAGAGCTATAACACAGTCTATCCAAGACCCAAGAGCTGTGACACGCCCAGGGGGCTTTAATGTCCGTCACTCCAAATCTTTGTTGTGACGAGACAAAGAACCGAGGAGCATACACTCGCGTGACATCTATGGTGCCGTGACTCGGGTTTAACCTGGCTGAAACAACCTCCACGTGGAAGAGGCCAAGCACAGCAGGAGCCCAACTCAGCGAAGCTCCCATGGTAGAAGCGGAACGTGAAGAAAACGCATTGCTGGGGAAGGCCCAGCATGCTGCAAGCCAGGACAGTGAAAAACGCACTCAGCAGAAAGCTCACGCGGCCCAGCCTCAGATGCCAGAAGACCTCCAGTTAAGGTAGGAGGTCCTCGCTCCTGTGGCTGGAGGGACATGCCTAACAAAATCTTAATTCCTTTACAATCTCCCATTTCTTGTTTCCTTGAACCTCCTGCGAACAGGCGGGAGGCAATGGGCACAATTGAGGGACTCTGGAGAGGCTACTCCTCAGCATGTCCCAAAGGCGCTGTCTGCTGAGCCCCAGTAGCTGTTACACACGACGGTGGGGATTCTTCTGTCCTTAATCTTTTGTGCCAAGGATCAGACCAGTGAAACTGAGCACCGGTCAGATATTTAGCAAATTTTCCAGCAGGCTATGAGTGGGATTCCTTCGCACGTTTTTCCCACTGCTTTTTCCTCCTGTCCTTCAGCCCTCTCCTGGGACTTGAGCCCGACCAAAACCCAGAATGGCTTCTGGTACTTAATAAAGCTCAGGCTCTGAGGTCTCATTGCAAAAATTCATTGAGAGTTAAAGCAATAAATAAGAGGTGGATTTGTTAGGATTCAGAGAGAAGCCCATTCTTGAGGGTGTGGGCCATTACCAAGGACAAGGGCTGGGGCCATGGAATGTGGCCTGGCTATGTTTTGCGATCGGGGTGAATTCATATGCTAATGAGCGAGAGGATCATCCCAGCCATTGGGGAACCACCCACTCCTCCATCTTTTGACAGTGACTTGGAGCTGTCCTGCCACATCTGGGTGTATTTGTTGGCTTATAGATTGGGAATTAAGGTTTACTTGAATTTGACTTGTCATCTTGGACCCAGTTGGTTTTAATTGGTTTATGTTATACCCTTGTGCTATGTCATTCTTTCAAAGGTTGTGCCCTGCCCCATTCCCTCCTGTTTCATGCTCTTTTCCTGAGCCCCATCCAGACCCACAAGGTTGCCTCTACAATTTTCTGGAGGGACAACCAGAAAATAGCTGGCCTTGGGAGGGAAACACTCTATAATAACCAACCCCCTAATCCTACCCAGTACTGGTCACACTGGAGATCTTAGGGACACCCAACTCCAGTCCGTGGGTACCAGGAGGTCATCACGCCTTGACCTGCCTAGGGATCTGGTCCTCAAAATATTGTCATGCCTCAACCTGCTCGGGGATCTGCTAGTCCCAGGGGTCCCAGGAGGTTGTCATGCCTCAAGCTGCCCAGGGACCCAATTCTCGGGAGGCCATCACACCTCGGCCTGCCCTGGGATTCCATCTCTAGGAGGCTGTCACGCCTCAGCCTGCCTGGGGATCTGCACCCTGACCCGGGGACGCCTGGCTCTCAGGTTACATCAGTACCAGGTAGGATGAGCTTACATCATGATATCTATTCCCGTCCATGGTGGGCAAACTAGCAATGAGTTACAAACCCTTTAATTCTACCCAACATTGGTCACGCTGGAGACCTTGGGGACGCCCAAACTCCAGTCCAGGAGTATCAGGAGGTCATCGTGCCTTGACCTGCCTAGGGATCTGGTCCTCGAAAGGTTGTCACGCCTCAACCTGCTTGGGGATCCGATAGTCGCAGGGGTCCCAGGAGGCAACTCAGGTTACAACAGTTCTGGGTAAGATAAGCTTCAGAAAGACACACCCCTGAGGAAGTCCTCCCATGGAAACAGAAGGAAGCCCATTACTTGTGGAACCATGCCAAGTCTCAACAATAACTCAGGAGCCCAGTGAGAACACGATTGCCTTTCTGGAAAGGCTAAAAGAGGCCCTCCAAAAGTTTACCAATATGGACTTAGACTCTTATGAGGGACAGGTGATTTTAATGGACAAATTCCTGTTCCAATGTGCATCAGATATCAGAATTAAGTTACAACAGCTACAACAGCAGGACCCTGCTGCCTCTTTAGATGAGATGGTCTAGACAGCCACCAATACCTTTTATAACAGAGAACAGGAGGAGGCCAAGGCCCAGGAGAGGGAGAGAAAGAAAGAGACAAGGCATGCCCAGATGCTGGCCACCCTCCAGAAAAGCCCTATGGCAAACCCTGAGTCCTTGAAGGACAAGGCACGATACAAATGCCTGATCTGTAGACAGATGGGGCACTGGGCCAAAGAGTGTCCAAACCATGACAAGTCTCCTAGAACGGCTTGCCACGAATGCCATCAACTGGGACATTGGGAGGCACTCTGCCCTTGGGACCCAAGAGCCTCAAGGTCAAGTGCCAAGCCTCCCCTCACAATGGTTCAAGAGGACTGAAGCGGCCCGCTCCAGCCAGCCTGCCTGTCACAGATAACCATCACAGGGCTGGAGCCAAGGGTGCAACTGGATGTGGCAGGTAGGTCTGAGAATTTCTTGGTTGACACAGGGGCTACCTACTCTGTCTTAATCTCCTACTCTGGAGCCTTCTCCTTCCTCCCAAACCTGTACCATTTTGGGTGCTACAGGAAAAGCAACTACTAAAAGATTCATCCAAGCACTTCTTTGTTGCTGGGATAGACACATATTTTCCCACCAGTTTCTGGTGGTCCCTGAGTGTCCTACTCCCTTATTGGGAAGAGAAATACTCACTAAACTGGGGGCCACCCTTGTGATGGAAAGCTCTTCAGCCCCTAGAGCCCTGCAGCTCCTGGTTACTACTGAAGAACCCATTGCACCTTCAATAGAGAGGGACCAAAAACTATGGGAAGACAAAATTAACCCCCAGGCGTGGGACCAGGGGATTTCTGGATGAGCCCACCAAGCTGAACCGGTTATCATTGTCCTCCGAGATCCCACTCGGTTTCCTAACCGGAAACAATATCCCCTCAGAAGAGAGGGCTCGGGAGGGACTACAGCCTTTAATAAATAAATTCCTTGCTTATGGGCTACTGGTCCCCACCTATTTGCCATATAACATCCCAATCCTCTCAGTAAAGAAAAAAGATGGAATCTGGTGAATAGTTCAAAATCTCCAGATCATAAATGAAGCTGTAGTCCGCCTCCATCCCACAGTACCCAATCACTATGTAATCTTGGGAGAAATCCCACCCAGTGCCAAGTGGTTTAGTCTTGGATCTCAAAGATACATCTTTTTGCATACCACTGGAGGCCCAAGGAGAAAAACACCAACAGATGTTTGGTTCTGTTTTCGCCCACGACTCGAAAACAATTACGAGCTTTCCTGGGGCTGAGTATTGTAAAATCTGGATACCCAACAATGGTCTAATTGCCCAGCCCTTATATGAAAGCTTAAAGGGACGAGATGATTCAATCCCACTAATGTGGGGAACTCCTCAAAATGGGTTCTTCAGTAGTAACCAGGAGCTGCAGGGCTCTAGGGGCTGAAGAGCTTTCCATCACAAGGGTGGCCCCCAGTTTAGTGAGTATTTCTCTTCCCAATAAGGGAGTAGGACACTCAGGGACCACCAGAAACTGGTGGGAAAATATGTGTCCATCCCAGCAACAAAGAAGTGCTTGGATGAATCTTTTAGTAGTTGCTTTTCCTGTAGCACCCAAAATGGTACAGGTTTGGGAGGAAGGAGAAGGCTCCAGAGTAGGAAAACCACCAACTTGGACAGTATTACCCCAAGGGTTCAGAGATAGCGCCCACCTGTTTAGACAGGCCTTTAGCCAGGATCTTTGAGATCTAGACCTGGGACCTAATGGGAAGATAATACAATATGTAGATGACCCACTAATCTGATCTCCAGATGAGAAAAGTGCCCAACAACATACAATTCAGGTTCTAAACCTCTTGGCAGAAAGGGGATATAAAGTCTCACATGCTAAGGCACAGATGCTTGAGACAAAGGTCACTTACCTGGGAGTTCAGATTGCACACGGTCCAGGAGGCTGTCCTCTGATCGGCTTCAAGGAATCCTCCAGTTGCCCTCACCCACGACTCGAAAACAATTGCGAGCTTTCCTGGGGCTGAGTATTGTAGAATCTGGATACCCAACAATGGTCTAATTGCCCAGCCCTTATATGAAAGCTTAAAGGGACGAGATGATTCAATCCCACTAATGTGGGGAACTCCTCAAAAGAAGGCAGAGGCTACACTAAAACAGGCCTTAACTCGATCACCTGCCTTGAGGTTGCCAGACCCAGAAAAAGCATTCCAACTTTATGTCCATGAAAGAGAGGTACTAGCCTTGGGAGTGTTAACTCAAAGGTTGGGTCTGAGCCCCAGTCTGTAGCTTACTTATCCAAGAGGCTCGATCCAACCACCCGAGGCTGGCCAACCTGCTTTCGAAATCTTGCAGCTATTGCAATCATGATAGATGCTTTAAAACTCTCCTTTGGGGGCAAACTATTTTTACCAGCCATCAAGTAAAACAACTCCTAAATGGGAGAGGCAATTTATGGATGTCTGAACAAAGAATTCTCAGATATCAAATAATGCTGATGGAAAATCATCCCCTTGTGAGGTTCTTAACCCAGCCACCCTCCTGCCTACCCCAAGGGCTCTCTCCCCTTTCACTCTTGTCTAGAAACCTTGGACCACTGGACAAAACCCCAAGAGGGATTGTTAGAAGATCCTCTGACCAAGCCTGAGGAAATCTGGTACACTGATGGAAGCAGCTTTGTCTTGGATGGAAAAAGAAGAGCCGAGTGTGCAGTAGTCTCCAATTTTGAGACCATAGAGGCTAAGCCTCTGCCACCAGGTATTTCAGCCCAATTAGCTGATCTCATAGCCCTGACTCGAGCTTTAGAGCTGGGAAAAGGAAAAAAAAAAAAAAAAGCCATTTACATTGACTCCAAGTATGCCTTTCTGGTGCTACATGCACATGTGGCTATTTAGAAAGAAAGGGACCACTTGACCACCCCAGAGTCCCTAATCAAATATGGTGATCAGATTCTTAGACACTTGGAGGCAGTCCATCTGCCCACTGAGGTTTCAGCCTCCCACTGTAAAGGACACCAAAAAGGGAGCACAGAAGTGGCACGAGGGAACCAAGCAGCTGATCTGGCAGCTAGGAGAGCAGCATTACAAAACCATGACCTAGTAGGGGTTGCCACCTTATTTCCACGGACTAATTGGCCAGAAACTCCTTCATATATTGAAAGTGAGACTCTTAAAGCTAAGAGTGAGGGCTTTTGGGGTGGTTCCAAAAGGAGAGACTCCTTTTTCTGCCTGGGAACCTCCAATGGAAGTTGGTTAACTCCTTACATGCCACCTCTCATTTAGGGGAAAAGGCCCTCCAACGATTACTAGAAAGGTCCTTCAGGGGAACAGGTTTCCAAACAACTATAAGACAGGTGGTCTCTTCTTGTCCCACTTGCCAGTTAAACAACCCCCAAGGAACTCGATGACCCCAGCTGGCCCAGCCTGTCCAATGACGTGGGACCTATCCAGGAGAGGACTGGCAGATGGACTTTACCCAGATGCCAGTTTCTCAAGGGTTTAAGTACCTATTAGTCATGATAGATACATTCACAGGATGGATTGAAGGCTTTCTCACCCAGACTGAGAAGGCTGAGGAGGTGGTAAAAAAACTGCTCCATGAGATCATTCCAAGATTTGGTCTGCCCAGGTCATTACAAAATGACAATGGGACATCATTTACTTCTAAGGTCACTCAAGGGGTCTCAAAAGTATTGGGCATTACTTATTATCTCCATTGTGCCTGGAGGCCTCAGTCTTCAGGAAAAGTAGAAAGAGCCAATCAATTCTTAAAATCAGCGATAAAAAAGATAACCCAGGAGACCTCCCTGGGATGGAAGAAGGCTTTACCAATAGCTCTCCTCTGCACCCGCATTGTCCCTAAGGAACAGGTTGGTCTTAGTCCTTATGAGATGCTATATGGGAGACCTTTTGTTTATGTCAATGACCTCTTCCTAGATTCAGAGGTTCAGACCCTCCAGTCTTATACCATGGCCATCGGGCAATTCCAACAGGATTACGCTTGTGGGGTATGAACCAGGACCCAAAAGATTCTAAGGAGTCACCACTATATGCTCCAGGGGCTCAAGTCCTAATTAAAGTCTAAAAAGGTGGGTCCCCAAAGGCTCAACTCCAGCTCACATGGAAGGGCCCCTACGCTGTAATACTTTCTACCCCCACAGCAGTCAAGGTACCAGGACATGACACCTGGATTCACTACTCACAAGTCAAGCCATGGAAGAAGACAGAAGAGGACACTCAATACACCTGTGAGCCCCTGGGAGATCTCAGATAACTATTTAGGACTACCAATGAGTGCCATTCTAATGAACACCCCCAAAATCTAGTTTCTGGAGATAAGATTTCTCAGGATAGCTCTAAAGAGCCAACACAGCTTGACAGAGATTGTACTCCAAAATAAACAGGAGATAGATCTTCTGATCCCTGAACAAGGAGGGACTTGAGCCATCCTGGCGATGTGAATTTAAAATTGGCTAATGCCCCTACTAGTCCTTGTTATGCTATATTGATGATGCTTATGATTATTCCATGTACTGTCAATTGTCTAACCTGTTTTTTCTCTGCCCAGGTCAACAAGCTACAACACGCAGTGCCAGTTCAACAAAGATGTAAAACTATAGCTGACCACGAAAAATATCACACACCCTTAGATGGACACCGCTATAAGGACTCTGAGGCTTGAGACTAGCAAGAGGGGGAGGCCCAATACCCCTCGCCTTCCCAGTTCAGAACAGCCTCAATGCCCCTATTCCCAAAGAATTGGGCCTCCCATCTCTTGAGGGGGTAATGTTAGATAGGTAGAATAGGGAAGAGGAGTTCAAAAAGGCAGTGGCTAAAAGACAAGGAAGAGAAAAGCCCACGAAAATAGAGCAAAGGAAGGTCTGGACCGGACCGGAGTGAAGACCTCAGGTAAAACAAACAACACTCCTGGCTGGCCAATTAACATAGGACAGGCCCAGGGAGAGATAAACAGAAAGAGGAGCCAAAGCTAGCTCTCTCTCTCTTCCACGCTCTGGGGCACTCTTCTCTTTGCGTCTTTGGATCGTCGTGCCCTCATGCCTCAGAGATGGATTTTCCTGCTATTATCTAAATGAAATACAGCTGTAACACTGAGCTGTAATGTTGACTTGTCTAAGAGCTATAACATGGTCCTTTTGAGACCTGAGAGCTATAACACGGTCTATCCAAGACCTGAGAGCTGTGACACTCCAAATCTTTGTTGTGATGAGATAAAGAACTGAGGAACATACACTTGCGTGACATGTAGATAGATGTGCATATAGGTATATATAATGTATGCATATATATATTATGTGTGTATATATATACCTGTGCATATATAAATGAGTATGCATGTGTGTATACTATACATCTTCTTCAGGAAACAGTACTGGGTTAACTTGCACACTAGCAATTCTGGTCAAGCTACAGCAACATAATTCTGTTTCTATTGACACAAACTTATCACATTTCATTGAGTTTACATTGGCTACTAGTCTGCTTGAGTGAACAATCATGAAGCACCTCTCTATTATGAATCTTGTTTCTAATTATCTTACACAATTTTTGCACCCTGCAAAATGATTACTATCTGATAGACTTTACCATCTTAAAAAAAAATAATCCCTCAGCAGGTATGACAAAAAGAAGAAAATAAGACTGTGACTCTTCAGGCATGATGTCTCCATGGTTTTTGTTAACCCATTTAGTCTCCTTGAAAAATAGCTGTAATGTCCTCAGCTCTGTCTACATGATGAGCTTGTCACTGCTACTCGAGTCGGATGGTACAGTGGATCTTAGATGAAAGGGGCTATCACTTATCCTTAGGAGTCATAAAAAGTATTACCAGAAATGGCTACTGGTCTAAAAAAAAAGCACAATTTTAAAGCTCTATGGCTTCTTATGAAAAAGGAAGCCAAAGAGTGGAAGGCCACATGTATGGAGGTTTGGGGCCTGTGGCCAATGATAGACTGGTCGTTGACTAAGGTCTGCATTATGTTTTGCTCAGGGTGGGTGATTTACTGAACCTATGACTACGGTAGTATTAGACCTCTAGAACAAAAAGAAAAATAGAAATGACCTTGTCTAGTTCCCTCATTTTAGTGATGAACAAGTAGGTTCTCAGAGGGACAGTGTGACAGAGACACGACAGGGGCCAGGCCCCCTTGCCTCCAAGTCTGTGCTTGTGACTTCACTTCCAAGGCAGTGTTCACTGCCCACATGGGTTTACCTGAAGTCTCTTAATCTTGCTATTTTTAAAGCAAGTTAGAGAACTGTTGCTTCTGTGTCTTTGAGGCTTATTTACCATATGAGTCAAATAGGGGAACCTCAATCAATTATCATCTTCGACAGATAGGGGGTCTGTAGGAATGACCAGGAATGAGATTTGAAGAAAAGAGAAAGGCAAAGAGAAAAGGAAAGATATACCCATCTGAATGCAGAGTTTCACAGAACAGGAAGGAGATAAGAAGACAACTTTCCTCAGTGATCAATGCAAAGAAATAGAGGAAAACAGTAGAATGGTAAAGACAGATCTCTTCAAGAAAATTAGCGATACCAAGGGAATATTTCATGCAAAGATGGGTACAATAAAGGACACAAATAATATGGACCTAAAAGAAGCAGAAGATATTAAGAAGAGGTGGCAAGAATACACAG
>SJYC01030822.1:0-22034 GCA_006408675.1 Madoqua kirkii
TCTGATTGTCCGTCGGAATGGAAGCGGTCGGACAATAGTGTTGTCTGGCGTTTTGGTCGCTCGGAGAAGGCTGAGCGGACGGTGACGGTGTGCATGTCGGACATGCCATATAAGGGCACATATGTATATCAAGACGGTCGAAAAGAGAGTTACACATTGTCGCAAGAGGGAGAGAGTAAGGTATTTGCCGACGAGACACCAGAGGGTTGTCCGTTGGAGGTGACGCTGACTTGTCGTGTGACAAAGGTGCCGGTTGTGGAGATACAGCCTATAGTGTCGGTGTGTCAGACAGATACGGCACTAGTGATTCGCTACGAGATAGTGGATGGCGCGCCAGACAGGTATGACCTAAGTTTTCTGTCGGCAGCAGAAGCGGCGGGCTTTGTGTCGGTGGAGAATGAGCCACTGCCCGCGGAAGGTGAGATAAGCATAGCAGTGCCTGCGGACGCTCCGCTGGGCGAATACGCATTTATGATTCAGTTTTATACTGCGACGGCAGGCGAGAGTGATTGCAAGGGACGGTCGCAAGTGGTGAGTTTCTCGCTCGATATAGACGGCTTCGTGCATAGGAAGTGGAATGATGTAGTGTTTGTGGATAATAGTGATAAGAACTGCGAGCCGAATTGCGAAGATGATAAGACTTTTGTGGCATGGCAGTGGTATCTGAATGGCGAGGCAATAGAAGGCGCGACGGGGCAGTACCTGTATGAGCAAGGCGGCTTGAACGGCTATTATCAGGTGGAGATGACAGCGGCGGACGGTACTATATGGCGCAGTTGTGTATATGAAATGCGTCCAAACACTGCGGTGGAGAGTGTGACGGATAACAGGCTGTATTGGAGTCCGCAACCAGTGGAGGCAGGCGAGGCGTTGAGTGTGCATACGGCTGAGGCTGGTGTATTGCAGGTGTTTGATATGCGCGGGGTGATGTGTGCTGAGTGGCTGCTGAGTGGGACGGAGAGTGTTATCAAGGCTCCTGCTATGGGCATGTATGTGGCGCGTTTTGTTGGCGTGAGCGTTGGAGTAGTAACTAAGAAAATGATTGTGCGATGAGGTGGAGGGTGTGCATATTATTGGTGTTGTTGCTGTTGTGCGCGCCATGGCTTTATGCCGAGCAGGCAAAAGCAAAGAAAGAGCGACCAGAGCCGAAGCATTACATAGACATCTCTGCTGCAGGCGGAGTCGGCAGTCTGGGCTATCACCTAAATGGCGGAGAGGTGACACTGAGTCCGTCATTTACTGTTGGCGTTGGTTATACTTGGTTTTTTCATAACAGTATAGGTCTGCAATTGGGGGTAGGAGTGAGTCGTTATGGCAGTCGTGCGCACCTGACAGAGCAGATGACTTGGGAAGGACTTAGGGACTATGCCGACGAGGAGTATGTTCATAGGGCAGATTTTGACGAATGGTATGAGCGTGAGCAGGCGTATATGCTAGAAGTGCCTGTGGGTCTGCGTTTCCGCTATCGTAGAATAGCAGCCAGCGTGTAGGCTTGCACGCAGCATTGGGGGCGCGGCTGGCTATGCCAGTGGTGTCGAACTATGTGCATGCAAAGGGTAGCGTCACACATAGCGCATGGTATGAACAGTGGCAACTGGAATTGAGGGACTTGCCGGGGCGATTGGAGACAGAGCCATTGCTGGAGCGGCAAGAGGAGTCGATAGGTAGTAAGTTGCACAAGATAAATGGTTTGGCTTATGCGGAGTTGGGCGTGACTATCAGGCTGAATGTGCGTAGCGAGATGCAGATTGCCGCATATGGGCAGTATATGGTGAACGACTTGTCGGCTGTGGCGCGTGATGAGCGCGTGCCGCTAGGTTTTGCCTCGGGAAGGAATGGTTATACCTTCATGTCCGAATATCGCGGACTAGTGGGGACAGATAAATTGGGGGCTATGCATCCGTGGGCAGCGGGACTGAAAGTGGGCGTTTCTATATGGCCAGGGAAAACGGAGGCACAGCGCAAGAAGCAGATGAAGAAACTGGCGAAGAAATATCCTGACTTGATGCCAACCAAAGAGGTGCACGATACCATCTACCTGCATGACACAATCTATCTGCATGACACAATAAGGCAAAGCCAAAGAGAGTATGGTCAGGGCAGGGTGCATAAATCGGACAAAGAGCGTCTGGACGATATGCTGACTGGGGCTGTGATATGGTTTAAGTTCGACAAATATGACCCTATCGTAGAGCCATCGTATGTACTTGATTCTGTGGCGAGCATGCTAAGGCGCAATGCTAGTATGAAGATTCATGTCAATGGGCATGCTTGTGTGATAGGGACAGACAGATATAATCAGCGGCTGGCTATGCGCAGGGCGCATGCGGTGGAGGAGTTGCTGCTGGCGAAGGGTGTCCGCAAGGAGCAAATGAAAGTAGCCAGTTATGGGGCTTCACATCCATATAGATACAACAAACAGCATCAGTTGTCGAAGGATAGGCGCGTAGAAGTGGTGCCTGCCGACAAAGATATACAATACAATGTCTTTTTGGGCGAGGAGCGCGTGCAAGAGGGCTCACGACTGGCGCAGATTGCTAGGCGATGGTACCAGAGACCCGACTACTGGATATATATTTACGAGGCTAATGCCGATGTGCTCACCGACCCACAAAACCTGCCAGTAGGTGTGTTGCTGCGCATACCAGACATGAAGGCAATATTCAACCAGCAATAGGGCAAGGTATATTCTCATAACATGGCAAACACAAGAGTTCTCATAGCAGACCCAGACATCAGTCTGGCAACCGTACTTAGCGACTACCTCGCTAGCAGAGGCTATGACCCCCATCATCAGTCGCAAGCGACTGCGGTGTTGCCGGAATTGCTCTCGGTGCATTATGACATACTCTTGCTAGAAATAAAGCAAGGCAATACCAACGGATTTCAATTGTTGCGTCAGATTAGGAAGGAGTTACCTCTGCTTCCAATCATCATTCTAACAACAATCAGCGATAGGCAGGCGCAGATCAATGCCTTTCAGTTAGGTTGCGACGACTACCAACTGAAGCCTTTCACAATGGATATACTCATATGCCGTATGGAGGCTATATTGCGCCGTCTGCGAACGCAGGAGGAGAACCGTCAAAAGATATTTCAACTAGGGACGGCGGTCTTTGACTCTATCCACCAGACTTTTGATGGGCAACATCTGTCGGGCAGACAAAGCGAACTGTTGCTGCTGCTATGTAGGCGGCAAAATATGTTGGTAGAGAAACATTTTATACTGACACATTTGTGGAACGAAGACAATGCCTTTACTAGCAAGTCGTTGCATGTGTATATCAATCACCTTAGAACACTCTTGCGCCCGCACCGTTATCAGATATTGGCATCTAGAGGGCGCGGATTCAAGTTGGTCGGACCAGAAACACAACCTAGCAAACAATAATTCTTAAATCTCTTATATGAAACTTATAGCACCAAGTGTCTTGTCTGCCGATTTCGCGCATCTTGAGCAAGACCTACAAATGATTAATCGTAGTCAAGCCGACTGGCTGCATGTAGATGTTATGGATGGCACTTTTGTGCCAAACATATCTTTCGGCTTCCCTTTGATGGAGCCTATGCGCAAGTATTGCACCAAACCGCTAGATGTGCACCTGATGATAGTGCACCCAGAGAAGTATGTAGAGCGTTTCTGCGACGCAGGAGCATGGTCTGTTGGCTTCCATTTGGAGGCAGTCGATGACCCTCTACCTATATTGCAACTCATTAAGAACAAGGGAGTACGCACTTGCCTTACCATCAATCCTGACATAGAGGTTGAGCGGCTTGTGCCCTATCTAGACAAGGTGGATATGGTCTTGCTTATGTCTGTTTTTGCGGGCTTTGGTGGGCAGAAGTTCATTCCCGAGACTATGGACAAGATTCGCTTCATTAAGGCGGCAATACAACAACGCAACCTCAATACTCTCATTGAGATAGACGGTGGTGTGAATACGCAAAACGCACACCACCTCTTTGCCGCTGGCGCAGATGTCCTTGTGGCAGGCAGTGCCGTCTTTGGCGCGCCCGACCCAAAGCAAGCAATTCTGCAGTTGAAAGCCTAACCGCTTGTACGACAGCAGGCTAGCCTTACCTATTATAGGTTTGGGCTAGCCTCTTTTCTTTCTCCATCAATCGCTTTGCGCAGTAGCGGCACCATCTGAGTGTTATCTATTGTGCCTGTGAAAAGTTCTGCCCCTGCACCTACTGCGTACATGGGCACGGGATGTGCTGTGTGGGCATGTGATGTCCAGCCTAGGTGCGCCTTCTTATTCAGTAGATTGATACCAGCATCGCCTAACTGATTGATAGTCTTATACATGGTTTTAGTGTCGCTGCCCTTATGCTTGCACGCTAACTGGTATAGTGTCTTCAGTTCTTTCTCCTCGTCTGCGCTTATCTCTACCTTGTCCCAAAATCTAAGGTTGTCGGTATACAACTGTTTGACTTGTGCCCATTTAGGCTTTTTTGTGGCTTTGAAGAGTGTGGTGAACTTGTCGCTCAACACCCATGCCGAGCACTGTTGGTGCCGCAGCACATCTAGGTGCAAAGTGTAGTCGCTGTTGCCTAAAGCCATGCCACCTGTCTCATGGTCTGCGGTCACTACTATTAGAGTCTCGTCTGGATGCGCCTCATAGAAAGCATATGCCACCGCCATAGCCTCATCCATATTCCATACCTCCTCTATTGCAGTGCGGCCATCGTCTGCGTGACAGGCATAATCAATCATACCACCTTCAACCATCATAAAGAACTTGTCATGACGCGCAGCCAAGAACGGTATGGCAGTCTTTACAATTTGTGCCAGTGTCAGCGACGAGTCGTTTTGGTCTATAGTGTAAGAGATGTTATCACTATGCTTGACTCCTTGGTCGTCCTCCGCTTGCACTAGAATCATTTTCGCGTCTTTTCGCTGTGCCCATTCCTTGTTTGCTAGCAATGCCTGCCCCTCTTGATAGCCATGAGCAATAGTATAGCCACTTTGCTCTGCCAAGCGATACAGATTCACCGACTTATCGTCGTGCTTACCTTGTGGATAATGGAATCCAGCCCCACCAAAGAAGTCAAACTGACTGCTGCATAGTTGCTTGCCTATCTTGTAATATTCATTGCGCTTTTGGGCGTGCCCGTAGAAAGCCGCAGGAGTAGCATGGTCAATGGCAACAGTTGTCATGATACCTATTCCCCAACCCTCTGCTTTTAGTTGCTCTGCAATAGTGGTCAGCCTATTGCCTTGTGGGTCTAGCCCCAATGTGCCATTGTTAGTCTTCGTGCCCGTAGCCAGACATGTGCCTGCTGCCGACGAGTCGGTTATGCCATTGCTAGCAGAATGAGTCGTCACATAGCCCGAATATGGGAACTGAGTCATCAGTGTCTGTACCCTGCCCAATGGCTCACCTTGCAATGCCGAGCGGTACATCTCCGCGCCTAACACCTGATTCGGACCCATGCCGTCGCCTATAAAGTAAAACACATACTTCACTTCTGCCTTCATGCCCAACGGCATGAGTAGCATCACTAGCACTGCCAGCCACCAATTCCTACAACTTTGTGTATTCATGACTTTTCTGTTTTATTTGTTCACTTGTCTTGTTCTGCATCTGACGCTTTCTTGCCGTGGCGTTCTGCCGCTGGCGACGCTTATGCTCGCGTCTGCGCTCCGCCTTATGTGCCGCCCTCTCCTCGGCAGTCCTGTGTGGAGGAGGCTCCAATCCCTGCTCTCGCATACGCTGATCTTGTATCTGTTGCTGATGCTCCACCTGCTGTTCGTGAGCGGTGCGCAGCAGCGACTCCACCTCCTGTTTGGGCAATGGCTCATGAGCGAGTAAGTCCTCATAAATCAACAGCGTTGCCCAAGCGTCTGTCGAGGCGTAGCGAGCCTGTTCCGATGTCAGTTCACTATTCTCCCAATTTGTCAGTTGCTGCGACTTTGAAATCTTCTTGCCAAAACATATGGCAAATATCTTCTGCAAGCCCAAGTCTAGTATCCCGTAATTGCTCACTATCGACTGTATGTCTATGCAGTTGGCTGGACGAAAATCCCGCAGTCTGCGCAGCCCATGAATGTCATCTTTGAACGCTAGCCCCACCTTGCATATCCGCTCGTCGGCAAATATATCTGCCAATTCCTGCGGCATACCTATATGGCTCAAACGGAATAGGTAACATCTCTCATGGCTTGCTATCTGCACTAGGGCTGTTGGGTGATGAATGCCACGCACAAAACTGGGACGAGCCTCTGTATCTACGCCAACTATCTTTTGCTGACGCAGATACACAATAGCATTTGGCACTTGTTCTGCCTTGTCCACCACTATCACCTCGCCTTCAAAAGATGCAAGCGGTAGCCACTGCAACAAATCTTTACTTATACGGTGTGGGTAATGATTAGCCTGCATAATCTGTTTCACTATGTGCTATAGCGTGCAACGCACGCAACGCGCTCAACAATTTTTGTCCCCAGTGACTAGCAAAGCCCTCCTTGCACAGCATCACGCCGTCATTCATGATAGCCTCTTCGCCCGTTTGAAAACATGCAGCCATATCTTTCAACTCTTGATATATATCGCTCAGGGTCTCAGACAGATAGCATGTCTGTATCTCGTCGGTATAAACACCCTGATCTACAAATATATCTAGATATGCATCGTCGCTGCCAAGCGCGTCACGCAGGCATATCAAACGGTAGTTATAGTCTTCCTCGGTTACAAAACGCTGAGGCTCCTCCTCTAGCATTGCCTCTGTTTCTTCTAGCAAACGAGCACGCAGGTACAACACTGGCAATAGGCGTAACAACTGCTCTATCCACTCTGAACGCTCATAATCACCACTGCGCTCCAGCAACAAACATGTCTGAGCGGCAGCCGTCACAAAAGAAATAGTTGAGTCTTTATATACAAAAGAATCCATAGTACAATAGGAAAAAACGCACAAAAATAATGTAAATATTGCATATGTGCAAGTTTTCTAATATCTTTGCCTTGCTTTTCGGAAATATAATTGCTAATATCTAATATTCAAAATAAACTATTATGAGAAAGTTTTTTCTAGTCGCCCTCATGGGCATCAGTGTTGCCGCTATGGCTCAACATGTCAATCCTCTGAACATACAGATTGCTGAGGTCAAACTAGACTCTCTGCGCACGCTATATATGGCGGAGCCTACTATGTATCAGGCAGCACTCACAGTGGTTGAAAATAACCTTGCGCAAAATGCTAAAGAGTTGAAGGCTGCACGCGAGGAACTCAAAGCAGAGCAAGAGCACTCCAAACAGGTCGCTAGTTGTCTCAAAGATGGTCAAAAGACTGCCGCTAACCTTAAGAAACTCTATGAGCGTGAGCAGGCTGAACTCAAAAACATGCAAAAGTCTATTGAGAGCCAACAGAAGGCGCTAAGCAAGAGGACCAAACTCAACGAAGAGACAAGAGATGCATATTCCAAATTGCTTTCTAGCGAGCAGCGTACTCTTGGCTACAACCTAGAGGAGATTAGCGAACGCACTAAGAGCATTACCGAGATGGAGGCTTCGCTGCAAAACAAGCAATCACAACTGCAGACTTTTGATGCCGAGATCCTGCAAAAAGCACAAGACCTCTTGAAGTTGGAGGCTCTCCACAAGGAGCGACAGTGATCATCAAGGCTGAGCAAAAGGCTGCTAAATCTATGCAATAAATACTTGTCTATGCAGGTCATCAATCTCTCCGAGCACACCAGTCTGCTCAATGTCTATCTCCGCGAGATACGAGATGTAAACATACAGGCCGATAGCCTCCGCTTTCGTCGCAATATTGAGCGCATAGGCGAGGTTATGGCGCTTGAGGTTAGCAAGGCTCTCAACTACGGCGCAGTGCAGGTGCAGACACCTCTTGCGCAGACCCAAGTGCAGACCATCACCGATCAGATAGTGCTCGGTACAATCCTCCGAGCAGGACTGCCCTTGCATCAGGGTTTCCTCAATATGTTCGACCATGCAGAAAATGCCTTTCTCAGCGCGTATAGGCGAGTGGCGAAAGATGCTGAGGGCAACGACAAACTAGAGATAGTTGCCGAGTACCTAGCCGCACCGTCTGTCGAGGGCAAGACGCTGATTCTGGTCGATCCGATGCTTGCTACGGGTATGTCTATGGAGGTTGGCTATCTGGCTCTGCTCCGTCACGGCAAACCTGCGCACACGCATCTCTGTTGCACTATTGGAACTCCACAGGCTATCGAGTATCTCCGGGCGGCTTTGTGCGATAGCGAAGATATAACACTCTGGTGTGCTGTCATCGACCCAGTGCTCAACGACAAGAAATATATCGTGCCCGGACTAGGAGATGCAGGCGACCTCTGCTTCGGACAAAAACTATGAGTGCCGCCTCCTACAAACCACTATGCTACATGCCTGCCGTTATCATTGCGGCAGGCATTGCTATTGTCTCGCTCCTCAGCCATCCACAGCACATAGTGCAAGTGCATCTGAACGACAAGGTCGCGCACGCTATCATGTATCTCGTCCTCGCCTTCTCTATCGCTTGCGCCAACCACTACCATCGGCGCACAGCCATATCATACGCCTTAATGACTGTTGTCATATGTGCAGTCTATGGTGGGGTCATCGAAATACTACAAGCCTATTGTACCACCACGCGAGCCGCTGAATGGGCTGACGCGCTAGCCAACACTATAGGGGCAATAATCGGTGCAGGTTTGGTGCAACTCAAAACGAGGTTTCAACGAGGTTTTAACGAGGTTTCTTAGTGGTCGAAATGAATACTCATCTTTACGACATTGCGCTCTCTTTGCTCTATCGCACGCGTCTGCACAAGGCACTCGTGCTTATTGAGCATTATGGTTCTGCACAAGAGGCATGGGAGCATCTTGATGAGCCTCTTATGGAGCAGGCGTGGCAACAGGCGCTACACGAGTACGAATGGATACAAGCGCACGCCATACAGGTGTGGACGCTCAACGACAAGCAGTATCCTTATCGTCTTCGGCAGTGTCCCGACCGCCCGATAGTCCTGTATAGCAAGGGCAATGTCAATCCTTCCGACCAGCATATGCTGAGCGTAGTGGGCACGCGACGCCCCTCCGAGCGCGGCAAGGAACTGACAGACGCGCTTGTCCGTTCCTTGGCAGAGCAGTTAGACAACATAACTATCGTCAGCGGAGGTGCATACGGCATAGATATTGCAGCCCACCGTGCCGCATTGCAATATGGATTGCCGACCATCATCATTCCTGCGCACGGGCTAGATCGCATCTATCCTTCGCAGCACCGTCCTGAGGCTATTGCTGCCCTAGAAAAAGGTGGACTGCTGACCGAACAGATATCTGGCACAGAGCCTATCGCGCCCTATTTCGTGCAACGCAATCGTATCGTCGCTGGACTAGCAGACGCAGTAGTAGTGGTAGAGTCGCAAAACAAGGGGGGCAGTCTGATTACCGCCCGAATGGCAAATGACTATAGCCGTGAACTCTTCGCTTTCCCTGGCAGACCAACAGATGCCCTGTCTGAGGGGTGTAACAATCTTATCAGAGACCACAAGGCTGCGCTCATCAACTCTGCCGACGATCTCATTCGTGCCATGAACTGGCAACCCAAGCACAACAAGCAACAACCTATACAGACGCAACTGACTGGGCTGCTGGCAGAACTCACTCCGCTACAACAGCAGATCATCAACAAACTCCAAGAAGCAGAGGAGGGGCTACATATCAACCTCATAGTCATGGAGACGGCAATCAACTATAGCGAGGTGGCGGCAGAATTGGTTATGCTAGAAATCCAAGGGCTCGTAAAAGCCTTACCCGGAGGCATATACAGACTGGTTAGATGAAAAATTATGTTATCATACTTGTTTTTTTAGTTTTTTATGCGTATCTTTGCACGCAAATCTTCAATAAAGTATTGTCTTATGAATATCCTGAAAAAGTATCTCGGAGTTATTCTGCTGCTGCTTGGCGCAGTTTGCCTAGTGCTCTACCGCTATCTTCTACCCGAAAACTATATGCTGCTATGTGGTATAGCGCTAGAGGTTATAGGCATTCTTGCATATATATTCCTTAACAAGAAACTCAACAACTGATACCTCTGTCTGTATCGCTACATCGCACAATAAATGGCAGATACCTATAAGCCACAATCTGGTTCCTTTAATGATGTGTCAAGTATCATCTAACAGGCATGTACCAAGACTGGTTCTTGGACTATGCCTCGTATGTCATACTTGAGAGAGCAGTGCCAGCCGTAGAGGACGGACTAAAGCCAGTCCAACGCCGTATCTTGCACGCTATGAAGTGCGTCGATGATGGCAAGTTCAACAAGGTGGCTAACATTGTCGGGCAAACCATGCAATACCACCCGCACGGCGATGCCTCTATCGGTGATGCACTAGTCCAACTAGGGCAAAAAGACCTACTCATCGATTGTCAAGGCAACTGGGGAAACATACTCACTGGTGACGGAGCCGCTGCCCCGCGATACATCGAAGCAAGGCTCAGCAAGTTCGCGCTAGACACAGTCTTTAATCAGAAGACAACTGAGTGGATGCTCAGTTATGATGGCAGAAAGAAAGAGCCGATACATCTGCCTATCAAATTCCCACTACTTTTGGCACAAGGAGTAGAGGGTATCGCTGTCGGGCTCAACTCTAAAATACTTCCGCACAATTTCAACGAGTTATGCGATGCCTCTCTTGCCTATCTCAAGGGCGAGGAGTTCCAACTCTATCCCGATTTCCCCACGGGGGGGGTCATAGATGTCACCCGCTACAACGACGGTGAGCGAGGAGGGCAGGTCAAGATTCGAGCCCGCATACAAAAGGCGGATGACAACCGTACACTCATCATTACAGAGATTCCTTATGGTACTACCACAGGCAAGATAATTGAGACCATCCTTAAAGCCAACCAGAAGGGTAAGATCAAAATCAAGAAGATAGACGACTTCACTGCTGATACAGCGCGCATCGTCGTGCAACTAGCACCAGGCTCGTCCTCGGACAAAGCCATCGATGCACTATATGCCTTCACAGACTGCGAGGTCAATATATCACCTAATTGCTGTGTTGTAGAGAACAAGAAACCTATCTTTACCACAGTCACCAACCTACTCAAACTATCTACCGACAATACCAAGGCACTCCTCAAATGGGAGTTGGAGATAGAGAAAAGCGAACTCGAAGAAAAGTATTTCTATACCTCGTTAGAGAAGATCTTTATCGAAAACCGTATATACAAGCAGGAGGGTTACGAGAACGCGCCTAATAAAGAGAAACTCATTCAGTTCGTTGATGAGGCACTCACGCCATTCAAGCCACAACTCATCCGAGAGGTACGCACCGAAGATATAGAGCGGCTCTTCGAAATCAAGATGATTCGTATTACTAAGTTTGACTCCAAAAAGGCAGACGAATTGATGCGAGACCTTGAGAAGAAGATTAAAGCATGTGTCAAGAACCTCAATCACTTGACCGAATATACTATCAAGTGGTTTGAAATGCTCAAGGCTAAGTATGGGGAAGCCTACCCTAGACGCACAGAGGTTCGCAACTTCGGTGCTATCAATGTGCAGGCGGTTGTGGAGAACAATGTTAAACTCTACATCAACCGTGCAGAGGGCTTCATCGGCACCACGCTCAAGAAAGATGAGTACCTCTTTGATTGCTCAGACATCGATGATATCATTGTCTTTCATAAAGACGGTAAGTATAAGGTGCAAAAGGTTGCCGACAAGATTTTCGTAGGTACCGATATTCTGCATATAGCCGTTTTCCAACGAGGCGACGACCGCACTGTGTACAATGTGGTATATAGGGATGGTAAGAAAGGTACATACTTCATGAAGCGTTTCTCCGTTACTGGAGTGGCACGAGACAAAGAGTATGACCTTACACAGGGCAAGGCAGGCTCTAAGGTGGTCTATTTCACCGTCAACCCAAATGGAGAGGCGGAGGTTATTCGTGTGTTACTCAAGCCTGCGCTTCACCTTAAGAAACTAGAGGTCTGCAAGGATCTTAGCGAACTTGCGGTTAAGTCTAGAACAGCCCGAGGCAATGTCCTTACCAAGTTTGAAGTGAAGTCCATCACGCTCAAGCAAAAGGGGCATTCTACGCTTGGCGGCAGAAAAGTGTGGTTCGATCCCGATGTGCTCCGCGTCAACTACGACGAGCACGGTATCTACCTTGGTGAATTTTGGGACGAAGACAAGATACTCGTCATTACCAACAGCGGGGAGTACTATGCCACCTCCTTTGATCTTACCGCCCACTTTGAGGATAATATCATGCGCATAGAGAAACTCGATGCCGACAAGGTCTGGTCTCTCATACAATGGAATGCAGAGCAAAACTACTATTATGGCAAGCGCTTCCGACTCGACGACGCTAGTGCCAAGGTGCAATCTCTGCTGGGCGACGATAAAAACTCCAAACTATCAGTGCTTTCCGACCGAGCAGAAGCCACTTTCCGTGTCACTTTTGCCGACGATAAGCGCGAGCCGCTAGAGATTTTTATGCCCGATTTCATTGAGGCTAAGTCTGCCAGAGCCAAGGGCAAGAGAATATCTACTCTAGATATCAAGGCTATCGAAGACATCACACCTGCACCAGAGCCAGAGCTTGAGCCAGCAGAGGAAGAGGCGGTGGACATCACTTCGTCCGAGCCTAATGCTGAGCCCACTGGGCAAATAGAGGTTGCAGGAGTGACCATGACCATAGAGCAGCCCAAGGACTCTCAACTTGATCTCTTCAATTAGACACACTTCAATCGCTTTCATCCCGCTTCGCAAACGGTGCTAACTATGCATATCATCCTAGGCTCACAATCCCCTCGTCGGCGCGAACTCATGGCTGGTCTGGACCTCCCATTTACTGCTGTTGCTATCGATGCCGACGAGTCATATCCTTCCCACCTGCACGCGGAGCAGATTCCTATGTATATCTCGCGTCTTAAAGCGCAAGCATACGAGCCGCAACTCCTAGACGATCAGTTGCTTATCACAGCCGACACTATTGTCTGGTCCAACCAGCAAATGTTGGGCAAGCCTCACTCAACCGAACAGGCATGCCATATGCTGCGGCAACTCAGCGGCCGCACACATCAGGTTTACACGGCTGTCACTTTCCTGCAAAAGAACCAACAGATGCAAACCTTCTGTGATTGCACTGATGTCACTTTTGTTTCGCTGACCGACGAAGAGATATGCAACTATGTTGAAAAGTATATGCCTCTAGACAAGGCTGGTGCCTATGGCGTACAAGAATGGATAGGATATGTGGCTTGCAAGCACCTCAATGGCTCTTATTACAATGTCATGGGCTTCCCACACATATCGTCTATCAGTATATCAAGACCCACTTCCCAGAATTGATAGGCGGCAGTGGCAAATAGCCAGCAACGAGCCTTATTTCTTCTTCTCCTTTTTGCTAGACCAATTAAAATCCTTCTTCCATAGCAGACTCACACCTTGCATAGTGGTTGCTTGACGCAGCGAGTACTTATCTACGGTATGAGTATATCCTTTTAGCCGCAACTGACCGTCCTCTGTCAGCAGCACTTCCACATCCAAATCGCCAAAGAACGGCTGATTTGACACATCGTTGTACCTATACCCCACATTTCCATTGATGACCAATCTATCTATGGGCTGTATTTGGAACTGAGCCTCATATTCCTGACTCGCATTCGCTCCCTCGCCATCAGCGCGTATTGCCACTCCTAGTGTCAGCATGTCTGTTAGTTTGCTCAGCCATGCATTTATCTGACCAGTGACCGTGCTCGACAGCAAAGAGTATGTCGAATTGAGTGTCGCCATCTGCGATTGGTTCATATAATCAGGTGTAAAGAAACGCCCAAACACCAGTAGATATATCACTTGGCGCATCAGCATCTCATCTGTATTTATGATCTGCCTTACCTGCTGCTGTATCGCTTGGTCGCTCAGCGGGAATTCCAGCGCAAAGGACAATATCGGGCTGCTTAGTGTCCCTGTCATATGCAGGCATGTCAGCACAGGTATGTTTGTCCTTGTAGTACCTATTTGGTCTATTTCATCGCCAAACAAATCTTTCAAGTTTGCTGTCACTTTGTACTGAGCAGTGACATCCAACTGTGGATTAGTTGGGTCGCCAGAGAATATTATGCTCGATCCTTCCGCCACATTAAACTCTCGCCTTATAACATTTGCCACCGTATATTTGAGTGTCCCTTGACGAATATCATATGTGCCTAGCAACTGTACATCCCCTGTCTCCGTGTCATAACTCAATCGCAACGCACCCGATCCGCGAGCCTGTATCATGTCCCCATTACGCTCGCCCAGCACCAACTGAAATAGCAAGTTAGGATTGACCTCCAGATTCAGTGTCAGCAAGCAACGACTCGACCGCTCTAGTCTCTGTCTTATGCTATCTTGAATCGCATGGATATCATTGTCTATGTTGTCCAACTCACTCTCCTCGACAATTTTTTTCAGCGTATCTTTGGCGGAGACAAAGTGCACGAAGTTAGATTCGTATGCCGACGAAGCATTGTCTAGGCTCAGACGGAACCGCGACTTGCTGGATGTCGCGGCATCTGCATGCACCAAGATGTCTTTGTCTGTGCCAGTCACATCTATGTAACCACTAGCATACACCTTCCCCTGCAGCATACCGCCAGACTGTGACGGCACATCAAACACCAACGCATCCTTGGCATTTACATGCAGATCCAACTGGAAATTCTTAAACTGCTCATGGTAAATACCGCCATTCAACTCTACCTCATTCCCATCCTTATCCGTCAATAGTACATTCGGGAACAAGATAGTTGTCGTATCCATCACTATCGTGTCCTCGGCTATTGTGTATCTACAATCTGTCCATGGCAATGTCAGCGACGCCTTCTGTGCCGCTGCGCGCAGCAGTACATATATCATTCCTTTGCGTCCACCCACTACCACATGCCCGTGGCATTGCCGTCCAAGTCCTTTATGATAGACGATGTCCAGTGATTTATAAATGCCAGTGGCACCGAATCTGCATCCATATCCAAGTTCCAATACCCACTGCCGTCAAATCGCGCCTCGCCATCAACGCTCACCACATGACGCTCTGGGCGATTGACATCCGCGTGGAAACTCAACTTATCCTCTACTTGCAAATCCACATCTGCTGTGCCAAAGTAACAATTATTCAGCCCCATTGAGTCTATACGCAAGCGAGTCTCAACCTCTGGGTGCTTTAACAGCGATATTATGTCCGCATTGCCACTTAACAAACCATTGAACATAATAGTCTGTACTGGTAGGAAAAACGGCACAACATACGACGCATCTATGTGCCCCAAACTGACACTCAAAGTATCGCTACGGCGTGGCGAGGCTGCGCCATTGACTAGCAAATGTTGTTCGCCGCCCTCAAAGGCAAAATGATCTACTGCTATCAGCGTATCAGCAGCGCAATAACTAATACGGCTTTCCCCTATTCTATACAGCGAATCTTTTAATATCAAGGTCGATGGTTGCATATGCATCTCTATCAATGGTGCTTTATCGTACCTAGCGAAGCGAGTCACCATACGCACATCGCCGCCGTACAATCCCGCGCGCTGAGCAGTCATCAGCGCATGCCTCCGCTCGTGTCTACTCAGATCCTTACTCAATGCGCGTTGCAACTCGCGAGGATTTAACTCACGCCACCCTTCGGGCAACTCATCGTCCAGCATCGACTCTTGGTGTAGTGTCAAGTGCGACAACACCGTGTCGCGGAATGCCAACAGCGACACAACAGCATGAGTCTTCAGTGCCTCTGTGGCTATGCTCAATGCTAAACCGCTACCGCTCATTCCTTCTGCATGCCGCAAAGTGTCCACTACGCCTAGTGTCAGCATCACATCATGCATAGGAGTGCTCCCCACACGAATGCCAGGAGCATAAAAACTACAATCTACTTCTGGCTCTTTTTCTTTCGACATCCGCAGACGAGCGCGCAGAGTAGGGTGGTCGCTCAGCACCACTGGTGCGCTATATAGCCGCTGCATGTCGCGCAGTCGCTTACCGTCTGCACTTAGGTCTATATCTACATCTTCCCAAGCGGCAGAGGGAGCCTCTATTGCCGAGGGCAAATAGTGGTGAACCAACGCACGCAAAGCAGGAGTCACATCCGAGTAGCGGAATATTCCATCTGCCTGAGCATTCAAGTAATCGCTACGCAATGTGAAACTTTTACTATATCCCTCCGTTGCCGAGACGCGCAATATCAGTTCCGGTAGCAACAGCGAATCCAAACTAGTAGCCAAGAACAGCGAGTCTATGCGCAACTGACCACTCATGTTATCCACCTCCACGCCGTTCAAATCTACACTCATTCTAAAACCTGTACGCAAGTCTTTGCCAATTTTTGCCAGACCTAACGGCGAGGAATCAAAATGTTTGCACTCTAGCCGACAATTTATTTCAGGATTGCGCTTGCCTATGTTCACCAGACCGTCAAACGACAAACACAGATGTGGGTCATCTATCTTAAAGCGGCCATCATAACGCTTAGGCGAGTAACTGCCGTCCAAGTCCAAATCGTTATAAGTGTAACCATTATAACTCAAATGCCTTATATGCCCCTTTATGTTTCCGCTAAAATGCTCCTCACGCATCTTCCCATTTGTCTTGACCTCTAGCGTCGCGCTACCTAGTTTGTTGTGGGCCAACATACGCCCCAACTGCAGATTGCGTGCCGTCACACTTGCGTCGTAATCAAGCATGCTGAACACCGAGTCACTCACAAACTTACCATCCGTCGTGATGCTTCCCACAGCCGTTCTAAACGCGCCATGTAACCGCATATCATGCAGGCGACCCTCTGCCAGACCGCGGTAATGAATCTGCCCCAAACGATGTATCGCATCGGGCAAATGTATTGGTTTTCCTTGCAACTGAGACAGAAAATCTTGTAGCATGCCAGCATTAACATGCACATCCGTAAAATTCGCACGCAAATACGGATTACTTATATCTGGCAAACCTAATACCGCAATATCGCCTAGAAATAGCGATTGCCTATTATATACTACATGCAAGTCCTTGCAGTATAGCGAGTCCAGACTACCAGCGATGTCACCACTCACACCTATGTCGCGACGCAAACGCTTTAACAAAGGATTGAAGAACGCTAAATCCGATGGGCGCAAATGAGTGTCGTGCAAGCATGCCGCAAAACGAATATCTTTGGCGGAGCGACTCAGATACAAAGTGTCACCAGACGGGTAACGAATGTCTATACCACTCATATCTACCTCCGAATGAGGCAAGCGCACACGCAATGTTGGTACATGCAAACGAGTATCGCCCAGCCCAACATGGGCTGCCAAATCTTCTACTACTAGTTTCCCATTGCCATTGCTCATATAGCCGCGCAATTCCTCTATCTCCGCGTCTATCGAGTCCGCACTCAAATGGTGCAAACCCATACGAGCATGAGCCAGCTCTCCTCTATACGAGTCATATCTGACGCGAATAGAATCTAAGCAAACATCTTCTACACTGATTAGCGAACGCAGTGGGCTAGACTCCTTATTTCCACTTTTCGCAAAACGAGAAGAAATAAACTCATAGTTATACCGTCCGTCCCCTTGGCGATATACATTGCCCCTACATTGCTCACTCGCACATGAGAGAAATATATCTTATTCTCTTTCAACGATAAAGGGCGAAAATGTGCATACACATCGCCCACAAATGCCAGAGTATCGCCCTGCTGATCCTCTATGTAAATGTCGCGTAAGCGTAATCGAGCGGGGAAACGATACTCCACACTGCCTACCTGTGCCTTCGTCCCGAGCACATTCGCCAATTCCTCTGTCGCTAAACGAACAGCCGCCGTCTCTACCTTGTCGCTCATCAGTGCCGCCACTAGCATACACAATACTAGCAGCACACTTACCAACAACACGCCCAATATGTAGAGCACACGCTTCATATGTCTATTCTTCTAGCAAGTCTGGACGACGCTCTGCCGTATGACGAAGCGACTCCTCGTACAGCCATTCCTCTATCTTCGCCTGATGACCACTGAGCAAAATATCTGGCACACGCCAACCCTTATATTCCGCAGGCCTAGTATAAACGCCTGCTTCTAGCAATCCGTCTTGAAATGAGTCGTTCAATGCACTCTCCACATCCCCTAGTGCGCCAGGCAGCAAACGAACAATAGCATCGGTCATCAACGCTGCAGGTATCTCTCCTCCCGTCAGTACAAAATCACCTATTGTATATTCCTTCGTTATCAAATGCTCGCGAACACGCTGGTCAACCCCCTTGTAATGCCCACATAGTATGATGATGTTCTCCTTTAGCGACAGTGCATTTGCCTCTTTCTGTGTGAAGCGTTCGCCGTCTGGAGCGGTGAAAATTATTTCATCATACTTACGCTCACTAGTCAAATGGCTTATCAAACGGTCTATTGGCTCTATCTGTAGCACCATTCCTGCGCCAAAACCAAAAGCGTAATCATCTATCTTGCGGTGCTTGTCCAGTGTCCAATCACGCAGATTATGCACATATATCTCACACAAGCCCTTGTCACGAGCGCGCTTGATGATAGAGTGATTCAAGGGCGATTCCAACAACTCTGGACATGCACTAATTATATCTATACGCATCTAGCAATTCAATTTTAATGTCTTTACTTTTTCGGTCACAAATCCTATGCCAACCTCAACGAGGTTTTAACGAGGTTTCAACGAGGTTTTGTACATATCATTTCCGCTTAGATAAACCCCTTTGTTTGGCTATGGCACTGGGTCATACCCACTGCCTCCCCATGGGTGGCAACGCAATATGCGTTTTATGCCTAGCCAACCGCCTTTCAGTATGCCATATTTCAGCACCGCCTCTACCATATATTGGCTACATGTCGGCGTATATCTGCAAGACGGCGGCGTCAGTGGCGAGATGCAGTAGCGGTAGAAATATACTGGCAGCAAAAATATCTTTCTTATGATAGTCTTCAGTTCCATCTCTTATTTTCCTGCTTACATTATTATTCCTTTCGCTCCTCCTCTATCCTTCGCAGAGCCTTACACATAGCCTTCTCTATCGTATTCAGGTCGCACATCTCTCGTCCCAAATAATTAAATGCTATGTGATAGCCTCCGTCCGTCAGTATGTCTTGATGTAAGCGATAACTCTCGCGCATCAGTCTGCGCAGTCTATTCCTATCCACAGCGTGCTTGAATGCCGATTTCGGAGCCCATACTAACACCTTTGTCCCTTCCTCTACGCGACGATAAGTCACACGCAATGGCCAGCATACAAAGTGCAAACCATTATGATAAAGACTATCAATCCGAGTCTTACACACAAATGCCTATCTTTGCCAAATCTATAATCCACGCGCTAACAACAACTATCCAAATATGCGTCTATCGCTTGAGGCAACGAAGTGAACTTATATCCCTGACCAGCCTCTATGTCAACGCGAAATCCTAACTCTTCCGCAGTGCGTATTGTGCCGCCTCCAAAAGCAGCAATCCGAGTCTTGCCCTGCTCCCAGTCTGGGAAATTATCACGAATAGAACGAACACCTGCAGGGGTGAATAGGGCTATCAAGTCGTAATCAAACGCCTTCTCCTTAGGCCATACGCTACTCACTGTCCTATACATCACAGCGGGAGTCACCTCTACATCGTTCTCCGCCAGCATGTTTATCAAGTCCTTATTGTGAATGTCAGATAGCACAATCAGGTAACGCTCCTCTGGATGACGATGCATCACTGGTAGCAATTCTGCAAAGTGATTGGGTATCTCTGGGAAGAACACCCGACGCTTGCGGTATTGAATATATTTCTGCAAATAGAAACCCACATCCTGCGACACGCAATAGTAATGCATCGTCTCTGGCACGGTCAGACGCATCTCGCCGCACAACCGAAAGAAATGGTCAGCACTTAACTTCGAAGTCAGTATTATTGCCGTGTAATCTAGCGGATTGATATGCTGCTGACGAAAGTCATGAGCATTCAAACCTTCTATGTGAATCAATTTATAAAAGTCACACTTAACACCATACTGCTCTTCTAATTTCGTGTATGGATTATGTTCCGTACTAGGACTAGGTTGAGAAACTAGAATCTTCTTTATCATAATAACTCAATTATTTGCAAACTACTATAATAAATTCCTAACATCGGAAACAACTCCAATGTTAGGAAATACAATATCAAATATATCATCGAGCGAAACGATTGTACTATCATGTGCAGATAGCGATAAAACCACAACAGCGTGAATGCCACCAAACATCCAATCAGCACTATACGACTGACATACACATTACCCAAATGCAACAATACCAACACGCACGGATACAGCAATATGCACACCATCGTAAACACATACCCATACGACTCGTACATCTCTGGATAAGACCGCGATAGCAAGAATGTCCTGTCTATTAGTATATTGCACGCCATCTTAAACAATATGAATACCAGCACCACGCAGCATATCAACATATATCCCAAGTATCCAAACCCATCTCCGTTATACACTCCCAAGTATATAGCCAAAGCAATAATCCCGATTCTAAATATAGCAATGCTAAACTGACCTAGTATATTTGGGTTACTACTATCATATGATCTCTGAGTACGACTCTGCAACTGTCGCCAGCCATTACTTACTATTCCGGGTTGAAACCATTCACTCAACATTAGACATAGCAATAGGCATAGCATCGTCCACGCACTCCACACTGCACTCAATGGCGATAATATATGCTCTATTTCATTCATCTGTCCTGTCTCTATTCTATCTCTTGCAAATCTCAATCCTGTCTCTATCAAATCTCGATATCGTTTCTATCCGATTTCTATCTCACCTTTTGCCATAGGTACATCTTATCCCCACGGCGGACAACGCGGTCTGTCTTCGCGAGAAAAACTCTCCCTTCTTGACTACCTTTGCCTCCGTCCCATCGCTCGCACGCATTCCCTCCAGCGAACACTCATACACTCCCGTTGTCTCGCCTGTGATCAATACATCCTCGCTCTGTTGCAACTCCTCCACTGCCTCTACCACAAACTCTGCTACGCTCAAATTCTTAAAGAAATTAGTGCATTTTGCGGCATATATCTTCTTACGGCTAGCCAAACTACCATAAGTATGATTCCATTCTCCCAAACGCTGACCTTGGTAATAGCCATCCCAGAATCCGCGATTAAACACTCTACTCAAACGCTCATTCCAAGCCGCTATCTTAGGCTCTATCACACTATTGTCGCTATATTCACCCTTCTCCCAAGCCTCCACGGCCTCACGATAACAGCCCACAACAGTAGCCACATACTCAGGTCCACGCGCTCTACCCTCTATTTTCAACACACGAACACCCGCGTCTAGCATCTTGTTCAAGAAGTGTATAGTCTTCAAATCCTTAGGGGACATGATATACTCATTATCAATGTCTAGTTCCAAATCCGAAGACTTATCCTTGACGCTATAAGCACGCCTACACACTTGAACGCACGCACCACGATTGGCAGACATGCCATAGTTGTTCAAACTCAAATAGCACTTGCCACTCACAGCCATGCATAGTGCTCCGTGGCAAAACATCTCAATGCGTATCAACTCACCATTTGCCCCACATATGTGCTGCTCTTGTATGTCTTTGTATATCTGTGCCACCTGACTCATATTGAGTTCACGCGCCAGTACAACCACATCTGCAAACTGTGCATAGAACTTCAAAGCCTCAGTATTGGCTATATTCAACTGAGTCGATAGGTGCACTTCCTGACCTATTTGCCTAGCATACTGCATCACGGCAATGTCGCTAGCAATGATTGCATCTACCCCAGCACGCTTGGCATGCTCTACTATCTCGCGCATCAATGCCAAGTCCTCTGGATACATCACCGTATTCAGAGTCAGGTAAGTCTTGACATCTGCCTCTTTGCAAATGCCTACTATCTTATGCAAATCATCAGTGGTAAAGTTGGCAGAACTACGAGCACGCATATTCAAGTGCTCTATGCCAAAATATATGCTGGTAGCGCCAGCGTCTATCGCTGCCCTCAACGACTC
>SJYC01030826.1:0-24790 GCA_006408675.1 Madoqua kirkii
TATAGAAATAAAGTTGTAGTAAATTCATTTACATGTCAACAAAATTATTTCCATAATATAGCTGAAATACCATACTCCCCACAGACTGTAGCCCACCAGGTTCCTCTGTCCATGGGATTCTCCAGGCAAGAATACTGGAGTGGGTTGCCAATTCCTTCTCCAGGAGATCTTCCTGACCCAAGGACCAAACGCATGTCTCCTTTGTTTCCCACACTGGCAGGTGGGTTCTTTACCACTGAGCCACCTGGGAAACCTCAGGGTACTGATACTTAGACTTATATAATACCAGGAAAGACTATCTTTCTGAATAAGCCAGCTGTGATTACAAAGGAACTTAGATCAAATTGCAACCAGAACAGTTTTGCCCTGAAGACAGATTCTGGTCAAACCCAACTCTGGATAAGCTCTCTGCACCAGTGTCTCCTAAGCTGTGCTCCAGAAACTGTTTTATATCATCCAAGGCAATGGCAACCCACTCCAGTACTCTTGCCTGGAAAATCCCATGGATGGAGGAGCCTGGTAGGCTGCAGTCTCTGGGGTGGCGAAGAGTCGGACACGACTGAGTGACTTCACTTTCACTTTTCACTTTCCTGCACTGGAGAAGGAAATGGCAACACACTCCAGTGTTCTTGCCTGGAGAATCCCAGGGATGGGGGAGCCTGGTGGGCTGCCGTCTATGGGGTCGCACAGAGTCAGACACGACTGAAGCGACTTAGCAGCAGCAGCAGCCACTCTTTTCACACTCAACTGAGATCAGAAAACAACATCAGGAGATGTAAAAGAGTGGTACACAAAAATATAACTAAATGAAAGTTTAAAATATTTGAATTACAAATATACAGAATTTTAAAGACTTGTCAGATTGTGAAAATGTTTTTCAGACAAACGTTTAGTAGTATCTTTAACCTAAAAATAGTTCCCATAAATGAAAAGTAAGGAAAAAAGTAAGGCAGTGAAAGAAAAACTAGATAAAGTTCATGAAAAGCCAATTCACTAAATTCACTGCTGGTTAATAAACCATGAGCTGAAGTTAGAAACTCACTAGTAACCAAGAACATGGGAAATTAAAAATTCCCATGTTTTATGCATCATATAAAATATCGGCAAAAATGTGGGGAAAAGCTGTATTCAAAATTTATTTTTGGACTGAATTTTACAGAAAACCTTTTGGAAAAGCACACTGGTTTTATTTATGAAAATTTGCTCAGCAATTACAAATCTGTGAACAGAATCTTACAGAAACATTAACTTACAAGCACATAGAGATGCTCATAAGATGTCTGTGCCATTTAGACAACATTAGTAGCAAAAATATCCATCAGTAGAGCAATAGTTTCATAAATTGTGGTTAAGAAACTTTAATGAAATTCAATACAATGGAGTTGATTGGTATGCAAGACCAAAGGGTCCAAAATGTATTAGATGAAGAATGAAGATTACAGAGATATATTAGCTATATTAGCTTATTTATGCAAATAAAAAACAACTTTTCTAGGTCGTATTTTTGAACTTTCCATTTCTAAGTGTAAATGCCTGGAGTGAGGACTGTAGAGATGTACACTGTGCCCAGAAGGAGTGGAGAAGGACATGGCCTGAGACGGGTTTACATTACTCACTGTAAAGAGTTTTTCTTTTTTCCTTTTTTTAACACATTTTTTAAGTAACAAAGAGTTACCTTTATCTTGCTACAGGGTATTTCCAGCATTAACAGGCAGCAAAGAAGTAATTTGTCTAAAACTGAATAGTAACATAATTTTTTATTTCATAGCTTTAGAATTGAACAGTCCACGTTATTAAACTTCCTCAAAGATTATGCAGCAACGGGTGACAAAAAACCTGGCCAGCAAGGGTGACTAACTTGTCACCTTGATGCCCAATAAGTGTCCATTAACAGAACTTATTATAATGATACTTTTCTAAAACATAAATTAAAAAATGTAAATTATCTATAAATCTAACACATCTGTCCTGTTTCAAATTTCACTGGGGTATGATTAAGTTACATTAATGTATGTGCATCATTGAATACTCTTCTGTTTTTTGAAGGCTTTCTTCTACACATTGTTTCAGAATATCTGGTGCTCTTACCTCTTTTTTTTTAATTAGGCATTTTCACAGCCAAACAAGAATGACTCATTACAAGCTTTCTTTTTCTTTCTTATTCTTTGACTGATATGTTCTTAAGTGCATTTTCAATTATCTTTTCAGTTTCTTTTACCATGGTGTATAAAATCACACTGAAAAACAACTCATAGAGTAATACAAGTGTGACTAACTCAATTTTTGGATAAACTTTGAATAGCTATGAATTAACTTATTGCTAATTCTTTATTTCCCAGGTAACATCTAACATCTAATACTAATTTCCTAGCCACATGGATCCTAGATCTGCTTAAATAATTGGCACCATCAAGTCACTGCTATTTAGATTTTATCTCAGTAAGGATCTGCATGAATAGGCAAATAGCAGAAGAACCCTCAAAGCCAGCTTCTACATCCTCCCAGTCTCTTCTGTGATCATTCTGAAATTGTAAGTCTGTGAATACTTAGCTTCAATTTAGGCATTTTGGATTTGTGCATCCAAGAAAAAATTCTTTTATAGAAGAAAGTCAATTAAGATGACATTGAATTATTCAGATACTGTGTCTTATACTAAAAGATGCTAATTTCAGTGAAATCCAGTGAGTGCTGGGACAGAACTCAGTATCTGTATGGGTGCTCCACTATATTCAAATTATTTGCATAAAAAGGTTAGAGCCAGTTAAAATAAAATAAATTCCTCTCAAACAGGAGAAATGTAAATCAGCTTAGAGCACCAAAGAATGACATCTTATAAATGTCAAGAACTTATTGTGATTACTGATAGAAATGTTTAATAAAACACCAATTTAAGTAGAATTACTATTGATTTAATGGTTCATAGTGTTATAATATGATTATAATTAATTCATGAATAATTAATAGAAAATGAATACCAAAATGCAGATCTTATATATCAAAAAATATTAAGTATTTCAAACTTGAAATGCTTTTCCTTTTTTTAGTAATTTTTTTTTAACTCTTTATTTTATATTGGAGTGTAGTTGATTAACAGTGTTGTGTTAGATTCAAATGTACAGCAAAGTGATTCAGATATACATATGTGAAAGTCACTCAGTCGTTTCCATAGACTATACACTCCATGGAATTCTCCAGGCCAGAATACTGGAGTGGGTAGCAGTTCCCGTCTCCAGGGGATCGTCCCAACCAGAGATCAAACCCAGGTCTCCCGCTTTGCAGGCTGATTCTTTACCAGCTGAGCCACAAGGGAAGTCCAAGAACACTGGAGTGGGTAGCCTATCCCTTCTTCAGCAAATCTTCCCGACCCAGGAATCAAACTAGGGTCTCCTGCATTGCAGGCAGAGTCTTTACCAACTGAGCTATCAGGGAAGCCCTATCTACGTGTATCTAGTCTTTTTAAAATTCTTTCCCTATTTAGGTTGCTATATAATAATGAGCAGATTTCCCTGTGCTATATATTTCAGTATGCCCTGAAATCCTTTTCCTTTTGTCTTTCTTTTAAGACTTTTTTTTTTTTAATGTGGACCATTTTTAAAGTCTACTGAATTGTTACAATATCATTGTTTTATGGGTTTTTTTTTGGGGGGGGGGCAACATGGCAAGAGGGATCATAGCTCCCTGGCCAGGGATTGAACCTGTGCCCCATGCGTTGTAAGGCAAAGTCTTAACCACTGGAGTGCCACACAAGTCCTGCTTCTCCTTTTTTCTTTAAAAAAATCAGGCAAATATAAGATACATCAGTGAGAAAAACTGCAGAACTTTCCTAGAAATAGTGGCTAACTTTTTCCCCTCCATTTGGAATTACAAAATCAGCTCTTAAGATTGAATTGATTTGTGAATAATTTGATTGCTTAAAATATTAAACCTAATTTACTTGACTTAATTTATCAATCATAGCTTGGCTTGGGATAGACAGAACCTTGGTTCTAAATATTAAGAAAAAATGTGAGCACCTAAATTATAGTTATCAGTACTTATGTATCATTTGGCACTGAGGAGAATTGCTGTGATTCATTGTGAAGTCTCCCTTGAAAGTAAATGTATTATTCTCTATTGTAAGAGTAAGAAGATACCAGTGTCTCCCCTTCAGTAATTTGTCATAAAAATACAACTGCTAAATGTGTGAGCCAGAATGCTGTTAGGACATGATAGGGTTTGTTGCTAAATTATACACAGAAGAAAAAAGAACAAGTTCAAAATGATCTTTTAAAAAATCTAGAGGGATATACACTGTTTCTGAGAGAAAAAGATGCAAAAAAGAACAGAAAGACTGAACAGGAACTTACATTACTTGCTGTGAAGACTTTAGTATTGAAAAGGAAAGCTTCTTTTTCCTTATTTTTAACATTTGTTTTTAAGTAACCAGAAGTTATGTTTATCTAGTTACAGGATATTTCTAACAGATTAACATAAAACAAAGATTAACATTAACATACAACAAAGAAATTTGGTAATTTCTCCAAAACTGAAAAATAACATTCCTTTTTTCCATCACTTTAGAATTGAAAAGTGTATGCTTTATAGAACATTATAAAACTTTATAGAACATTAATAAGCTTTCAAAGTACAGTACATATTTTATTGTTAAGTTCAAGATGGTAAATACTTTTGTATGGTATTTAAAATACAAACAAATAGGCATTTTGTGATTTTGTAGAGGATTACTCTTCAAAATTAAAATTTTCAAACTTCTGATGCTTAGAATATAACATCAGATTTACAAAGATTCCAATTTAAGGTTTATCTTGTTAGAGATATTCTGGTTCTGAGGATCTTTATGTCAATTCTCCTGACTTTTGTTTAATCTAGAGTTCTCCATGGCGGTGGTGTGCTTTAGTTGCTAATCATGTCTGATTGCTGCGACTCCAAAGACTGCAGCCCACCAGGCTCCTCTGTCCATGGGATTATTCCAGCGGGAATACTGAAGTAGGTTGCCATTTCCTCTTCCAGGAGATCTTCTCAACCCAGGGATGGGACCTGTCTCCTGCATTGGCAGGTGGACTCTTTACCACTGAGCCACCACATAACCTCAGGGTTCTCCATGAACCCTAATTAATTCTTCAGTTTCTTCCTGAAGGCATTTCAACTGACTTCCTGCTCTCTAGACACTGGGCTTCATCTCTTTGCCAATAATGAGAAACTCATGAAATTATTCACTTTGCTGTATACCTGAAATTCATACAACATTGTAGGTCAGTTCAGTCAGTTCAATCGCTCAGTCGTGTCCAACTGTTTATGACCCCATGAATCGCAGCACTCCAGGACTCCCTGTCCATCACCAACTCCCGGAGTTCACTCAGACTGTGTCCATTGAGTCCATGATGCCATCCAGCCATCTCATCCTTGATCATTCCCTTCTCCTCCTGCCCCTAATCCCTCCCAGTGTCAGAGTCTTTTCCAGTGAGTCAACTCTTCGCATGAGGTGGCCAAAGTACTAGAGTTTCAGTTTTAGCATCATTCCTTCCAAAGAACACCCAGGGCTGATCTCCTTCAGAATGGACTGGTTGGATCTCCTTGCAATCCAAGGGACTCTCAAGAGTTTCTTCAGTCAACTATATTCCAGTAAAATTTTTAAGTCCAGTAAAGTGGTAAATTTTACTGATAAAATTCCAGTAAAATTTTTTTTTAAAAAAACCTTCTTGCTGCTGCTAAGTCGCCCCAGTCGTGTCCGACTCTGTGCGACCCCATAGACAGCAGCCCAACAGGCTCCCCTGTCCCTGGGATTCTCCAGGCAAGAACACTGGAGTGGGTTGCCATTTCCTTCTCCAATGTATGAAAGCAAAAAGTGAAAGTGAAGTCTCTCAGTCATGTCTGACTCTTAGCAACCCCATGGACTGCAGCCTACCAGGCTCCTCCACCCATGGGATTTTCCAGGCAAGAGTACTGGAGTGGGGTGCCATTGCCTTAGTTTTCACCAAAAAGCTTCCACTGCTTTGGTCTTGAAGGCCATCATGTTCTGTGGACAGATGCGTTGTAGCAGACAGCATAGGCCAACTTATTTCCACCACTCCATTTACCCTTTCCTTGTCTCTCCCTTTCTCTCTCTCTGGCTATTCTGATTTATGTTTGTTTACTTATTTGCCTGGAAGATATTGTTAAGTTCCAGTAAAGCATTACTCTGATGTTGACTTGCTCTAATGGAGATGAGATTATAACTCATTAACAAGGTCTGAAAATTTTCATCCAATCAATTAAAGCACAGAAGGATTGGCACATTGACTTCACATTGCCAGTAAAAGATGAGTACAGTGTGGGATGAGGTCTTTATGCTGCATATATCTGAGTAAGTCAAGACCGAAATTACATGGCTAAGGGTAGTGGATGGAACCATGGGTGGTGGTCCTTTGTCCTTTACAAAGAATGTGTGTGTGTATGTGTGTGTGAGTGTGTGTGTGAAGAGAGACAGAGAGAAGGAAACAGAACATAATAGAGCCATAAATTGCCAAGAATATAATAACGGAGTGGGCAGCTGTGTGCACGTTTCAAAGGTGTCCCTGAGAACAGGAGAGTGAAACCCAGCCAACAGGAAAGCCGCCCACCCACAAAGGGCAGCCGTCCTTCCCAGTCAGGCTCAGCCATCAAACACAAAGCGAGGCGTTTGGAGCCTCCTTCAAATTCTGACATAAAGCAAGTGTGGGGTCCACTCAGGACAACTCGCATCTTTTCTCATCTCCCTTGGGCTCTCCTGTCTCCTTTCCCTAAGGCTCACTCTGCAGGCCACATGCCAGGGGAGGGCTCCCCACGTCCCTCAGCGGTCCAAGAGGCAGCCTGTACTACAGTTAGGTGAGGAATGAAAGAAAGGCCTTTATCAGGATGCTCTTTAAACCAAGCCTTCTCTTCGGTAACCACTAGATCCCAGGCCATGTTGCAGGTAAGTTTCCATGATTTGTAAAATAATGGCAACTTGTGAACACTGCAAAATGGCTTAAACTACTATTTAACATGTGTTACTTCACTTCTAAGGCTTGTATATGTTCATGTCCTTCAAATTAATAAAGCAAATCATATTATATTTTAGGTCTTAAGAAATCTGGAGTAAAAGGAACTGACATTTCAATTAATTGATTTCTCTCAAAATTTCTGTTCAATTTTTGCCTAATTTGGTAGGTGCCAACCTTACCAGGTGTGCTCACAGGTGGCCTCACAGTTATCTGAATTCATTAATAACAGTCAGTTGCAAGCTCAGCTGGTAAAAAATCCACCTGCAGAGCAGGAGACCCCGATTTGATCCCTGGGTTGGGAAAGATCCCCTGGAGAAAGGAAAGGCTACCCACTCTAATATTCTTGGGCTTCCCTTGTGGCTCACCTGGTAAAGAATCTGCCTGCAATGTGGGAGACCTGGGTTCGATCCCTGGGTCGAGAAGATCCCCTGGAGAAGGGAAAGAGTCGAACAAGACTTAACAACCTTCTCTTCACTTCACAAAGATGATAGTTTTCTATTATCACAAGAAACAGTCTCTCCATACAGTTTTATCTTATGTATATTTAATATACATATTATGATTGGTTCACTTTTCTGTCCCTAACAGACAGAATATTCTAACTTTGTTGATGGAAATACAAATAATTTAAGAAATAGCAAATATTAATAGGAGCTCTAATAAGCAGAATTCCAATACAGACCTCCTCACTATGCTGGCTAATTTGGTGTGTCCACTTGATTAAGTACCCAGATATTTAATCAAATACCAGAAGATGTGCTGTGGAGGCATTTTCTAGATGGGATTAACATTTAAGTCAGTTGACAGTGAGTAAAGCGTATTATCCTCATCCACTCTATAATACCCTTGCCCAAGAGGTGGGTGGGCCTCATGCAATCAGTTGAAGGTCTTAGGAGAAAAAGACGGAAATGGTGCAAGATGGAGGACTCGGACCCTCCTGACTCTTGGTCTTCCTACAGGCACACCAAGTATACAGCGACGTGCAGATAAATCCTCTCCGAGAGAAATTCAGACACCAGCTGAGGGACAACTGCACACCCAGTGGCTGAGAAAGTAGCCCCATCAAAGCGGGCAGGAAAAGGTGAGACAAAGTCAGCTCCCCAAACCCTCCCCAGGCACTGCACTTCCCAACTGAGAGGGACCCCCAACTCCCAGCTTCTCCCTGAGGAGCAAAGAGGCTATGAAACACACATCCAACACTCCAGTTTATTTGAGTGTCACCAGGGAGACTGGCTCCCGCATCCTCCAGCTCTAAAAGCAGAATGCCGTGGCTAAGACTTGTGCCCAGTGCAGGGGAACCGGTTCAATCCCTGGTTAGGGATTGACAAAATCCCACACGCTGCAATGAAAAAGATTCTGTATGCTGCAGATAAAGACCCCACGAACTACAGGTAAGATCCAACACTACCAAATAAATAAATATTTTAAACAATAAATAGGAATAAAAGCCAACGACACCACCAGGATTGCATAAAACAGACAGGCAGTTTCTGAGCAGGCAAGAGTACTCCCCACTGCCTTCCCCAGGGGCTTAGCACAGAGAGACCATGCGAAAATGCTGAGGTCTCAATTTCTCCTGGGGGGAATTTAACTGCGAACTTTCACTGCTGCCACTGAGGATTGGGCTAATTCTAACTCACCTGCATCTGGAAGCTGATGGATGTGGGTGAACAGTAATCACTTCTGCAATGATGGGTCAGTGGAAATTTACCCCACCTCTAGAGACCAACAGAACTTGTCACTCTAATCCCCTGGGAGCCACTCGGAACAAACATGGAAGCTTGGACGAGCACTGAGTTTTGAGGGGCGCCTGTAATCTCTGATCAGCCTGATGAGTCTGTTAAGACACAACTAAGCATTGGTTTTCTGGAAGAATAACGTCATTATTCCCCACTCTGACTCAGTCCCAGTGCTTTCCCACTCTTAGCCCTTCTGCCTCGCCCTCCATTCACCTGATGCCTCCAGGTTCCTTAAAACTGCAAGGACGTTTGTTCAGGCTCAGTCACTCAGTTCTGTCTGAACCTTTGCGACTCCCCTGACTGCAGCTCTCCAGGCTCCTCTGTCCATGGGATTTCCTAGGCAAGAATACTGGAGTAGGTTGCCATTTCCTCCTCCAGGGCACCTTTCCCACCCACGGGTTGAACCCATGTTTCTTGTGCCTCCTGCACCGACAGGCAAATTCCTTACCACTGTGCCAGCTGGGAAGCCGGGGCTTTTGTTCAGTCTCCTTCTACAGTGAGATGACCCCCCGTGTCTGTGCACCATCCCAATGCAGGAGTCAGTACTTTCTCAGACGTTTCCCTCTTGCTTGTATCATTGCAGTAAGCAGTTCAAGGATTGAGTCTTTCGTTGTCGGTTGTTTCAATGGGCTCCTCTGTACTCTGACGGTAACAGGTCAGCTGTGTCTCCAGCTCATCTGAGCTTCTGATGACGTGTCATCTCCATTAATTTTGATAACAACCTCATAACACATAAGCTGTTTATCCACACATTTTGATGGTGAATAAGCTCAAGCTCCTAAGGAATATAGACCTTGTATACGTGATAGCAGACTCACTAGAAACAAACCAAAGATGAGCTGATGCAGGGGTCATGTACTTAACCCCAACCCTGTACTGAAAGAATGTTCGGTGTGTATGATTTAGAAATTGCATGGATGTCTCAAAGAATACTTCCCTGGTGGCTCATGGTAAAGAATCTTCTTGCAACGCAGGAGATACAAGAGACCTCTGTTCGATTCCTGGGTTGGGACAATCCCCTGGAGAAGGAAATGGCAACCCAAACCCACTCCAGTGTTCCTGCCTGGAGAATCCCATGGACAGAGGAGCCTGGGGGCTGCAGTTCGTGGGGTTGCAAAAGAGTCCAACAGGAGTTAGCAACTGAAAGTGACCAACTCAAAGAATATAGAGATGCCAGAGGGCAAGAGGAAGAATGCCAGTTCTGCTTTCTTCTTCCATTGTAGGCAACTCTTTGTATTTTTATGTGTACTTTGTTTTGTGTTTTTTACAACACACATGTGTTTTTTATAACCTTGAATGTTTTTTAAAAAGTACTAAGAAGTGCCCAGATACGAATCTATTGTTAAAAAATTTTACCTAGGTACTTGATGACTCATATCTTTCAGAGTTTCTACTTTCATTTTGTTGAATTTTGCTCCTATAAAGTCCTAATGGAATTCATATTATTTGCAAATGGAGCCTTGAGGATCTATAACACATGTCTATTTTATTGTTTTTCTTTATTTTCAATTAGTTTTCAAAAAATTGCTGTGCTGATCTTTGTATTACTAATCCAGTTTTCTTTAGAGGCTATTGGTTTTTCACTCTGTACTAGATTTTATATTTTGATAATTGTGTTTTTTATTTGAAAGCTCCCTCTATGAATAATACATTGTTTCTCTCATATGAATTTTCCCATGGCTTTTACCCTCATTTAAAAAAAATTTTGGTAAAGTATACTATACTTTGGCAACCTGATAGAAAGAGCTGACTCATTGGAAATGATCCTGATGCTGGGAAAGATTGAGGGCAGGAGGAGAAGGGGACAACAGAGTATGACATGATTGGATGGCATCACCAATAGACTCAATGGACATGAGTTTAAACAGACTCCAGGAGATGGTGAAGGACAAGGAAGCCTGGTGTGCTGTAGTCCATGGCGTCACAAAGAACTGGAGAGGACTGAGCAACTGAACTGAACTGAACTGAACTGAACTGAATACAAAGTTGTACCATTTTAACCATTTTTAAAAGTACAGGTCAGTGCTTTCAAATATATTTGGAATGTAATGCAACATCACCACCACCCATCTACATAACCCTTCTCATCTTATGAAACTAAAATTTTATACTCATTAAACAGTAACTCCTGGGACATCCCTGGTGGTCCAATGGTTAAGGACTACCTTCCAATGCAGAGGACATGGGTTCAATCCCTGGTCAAGGAACTAAGATGTCACATGCAACATGCAACTAAGCCCACATGCTACAATTAGAGAAGCCCTCTCGTCGCACCTACTGAGCCCCCGTACTCTATAGTCCATGCTCCACAACTAGAGAAAAGCCCAGAGCTATAACAAAGACACAGTATTGCAAAAAAAAAAAAGTAACTCCCTAGCAAGATCACCCAGTGAAAGCTCGTATATTGTTATTTCACATATTCATGTATTTATACTGTATTTTGAAATTATTACAACATATCCCTGTGAATGGATTATATTTAAAGCAAAGCCGATTTAAAGGAAATATTTTATCAGAAGGCAAAGTTCAAAAATTATGTTGTTGTAGAAAATCTATTCTGGCCCTCTTTAAAATAACTCTGTCTTATACATAGACATTTGTTGTTTATAATATTTGGCGTCTATTGAATATTATTACTGTATTGGTCATGATTCAGTTAGGAAAGATTTGATGCATTGAACAGAATTTAAACAAAAATAATTTTATTAATAGATTATGTACAGAGATGTGGGTTGGGGTGAGCAAACTGTCATGGAATTAATAGTGATGTCATAGGAAGCGAGAGAAAGTGGGAGGTTCCTCCCACACCAGAGGAGCAGGTAGTGGCTCCTTCCGTATGAGGAGCTTCAGCTAACATCAGCGAAAGGGCAGAGTATGCGCCTCTGAACATTCATGTTTCCGCAAAAGCAATGGGAAGAGCTGGCAAATATCACCATGGCAACTGTTTCAGAACCCTGGAAGATAACTGAAGGCTTGTGGCAACCCAGACAAGATGTATTTAAGAAAAACGTCTGCATTTCAGTAAGAACAGTGAGATTTGTGGCATTTTAACAAGCCTCTGTCCTAATTCCACACCCTCCTCAGTGAGCGCCTTAAGAAGCTAACAGCCTTCCTTCCATCAACCGGAGAGTGTGGCATACAGCAGAGTTCTTTCAAAGCTTAATTTCCGAAGAAATGTCATTTTTTGATGGATAAATGTGTTCCTCCATCTGAGGAGATGCTGTGAGGAAACGAGGTTTACTAATGACATAGTCATATTTGGGACATTAATGGAGCAGTAAATACAAATTTGGGGCTTCGTTCTAGGGATTTTAGGGGAGAAAACAGCAAGAAAGGGATTTTATAATTTTATTCCAAAATCATAGATTACTAGTCTACAGCTTTACTCATAAACAAGCAAAGGATGATGAGAAATAGAAATGTAGTACTTTGACAATTTTATGTTGCTGTTTTCTTAAAGTCTTTGTAAAAAAAGTTTTTACATTTGTCTTCTGTTTGCCAATACGTAAATAACTTCTCACACTAATATGATAGGTATGATAATTTGTTTTGATTAGAACTACAACTCACTAATATCTTTCAAGAACAGTACATTCTTACATAGCTTAAAACATAGAGCTTGCAAAGTTGCAATATTGATTCTGTTATGAAACCCCTTTGGGTGGGAATTTGTGACCAAGCCTCAGTGCATGAGTACACAGTCACAAAATCTTATCCGACTCTTTGTGACCCCATGGACTATAGTCCGCCAGGCTTCTTTGTCCATGGGATTTTTCAGGCAAGAACACTGGGGAGTTCCTCCTCCAGTAGATATCTGCCTGACCCAGGGATAGAATACATGTCTCCTGCACTGGCAGGTGAGTTCTTTACCACTGTGCCACCTGGGAAGTCTCAGTGAGGTGAGGTGAGGTGGAGTTGCTCAGTCGTGTCCAACTCTTTGCGACCCCGTGGACTGTAGCCTACCAGGCTCCTTTGTCCATGGGGTTCTCTAGGCAAGAACACTGGAGTGGGTTGCCCTTTCCTTCTCCAGGAGATCTTCCCGACCCAGGGATCGAACCCAGGTCTCCCGCATTGGAGGCAGATGCTTTAACCTCTGAGCCACCAGGGTGAGCTCCGGACAAGAATATAAAATATGATTTGGAGACTGGCCTGAGTACATGAAATCTTGAAGCACAGCAATGATCAAAACCTGTGAAAACTTATATTTAGCATTTTAAATGTTTTATCATCTTAGTTTAGCTTTACATAGATTCCAGGGTCCATTAAGATACTGGTCCAGGGAATTTTGGAAGATTTTACTTCATAAGCCAAAATAGCTTCTTTAGTATATGCCTTATGGCAAATGGCTCTTTATCTGGGGGAAAGGCTGATTTTAAAATCATTCACAAGGAATTATTAACTGTGTGTTGTTCCATTAACCATAGGAAAAAATATTTAAGTTACAAAAGCAAAGGGAACAAAGCCATGAGTGGCTCTGCAAAGATCTTTACAGTATGCTTTATGCTAAGAAAACTGCATGCATGCTGACTCATACCTTCATTATGTGTGTGAGTAGGGAGATTCTGTGGCCCTTGGGATCATGAATGAGACAGAAACCATTGAAATTGGAAGACATCACTATCTTGATGAATATCTTGCCTCCAGTGGGAATGATGGGTATGTTGGAAACTCACAACTTGACTAAAGCTGAGGGTTTGTGTTTAATGTACTTCTTAACATAGGGATGGAAAAGCATTTAGAGCAGTTTTTCCTTGCTTAATGGGCTTCCCTGGTATCTTGGGATTCCTCAGTAAATTTCTTTGGAAGGAAATCACCTGCCAGTTCAGGAGATGCAGCTTTGATCCCTGGGTTGGGAAGATCCCTTGGAGAAGGAAATGGCAACCCACCCCAGTATTCTTGCCTGCAAAGTCTGGTGGACAGAGGAGCCTGGAGAGCTACAGTCCATGGGGTCGCAAAGAGTCAGGCATGATTTAAGACTAAACAACAACAGTTCCTTGCTTATACTTTTAAAATATTGCAAAGAACCTCAGAAGGCTAAGAAAAAAACTGCACTTACAATTGATTATTACTTAATTTGAAAAGAAAAAAGTAGGATTTTATGTTAAACCTTTCTCAACAGCAGTCCATCACATTGTGTTCAAAAGAACTCACTGCTTTATAGTCAGGACCAACTAATTAGGAAACAGAATCCACCTCTATTTCAGACCAAAATCTCCCCTAGAAAGTCACACCCCTAGCAGTCTTCCGCGATATAATTTCATTTGTATTGTACAGACTGGAAACGGCTTGAATTTGTGTTATATTCCTCACGACTGGACAAACGTAAGAGGACTGTAATTGCAGAGTCACATAAGCTTGGGCTGCAGGCTGAAAGATAAGCCTGTTTGGAGAAGAAATACTAATAAAATGCTCATTTTTAAGCAAGAAAACATACCTGAGAGATATATTAAGTAACTGCAGGTTAGCAGAAAGGTACAAATTTGAGGTCTGGCGATGCTGAATTCTGTTTAAAAGTATTCTTTTTTTCCCCCTCTACAAAGATGTAAAGCAGAATAGAATATCTCTCTAAAAAGACTTTTTCTGTATTTTCAGATTACTGTCAACAAAGTAGGCTGTCCCTCTCCTGTACTTTTAGATGCTCACTAGAGAATTCTATCTTTCCTAGAGCTTTGGGGCCATTGTTTGAAATCATATCCTCCCAAGCTTTTCTTTAGGTGTATAGAGATGATGACTTATTCAACAGATTACAGCTCATTTTGTCATTTTTCACGATTTAGTCATCCCTGACAAATGACTGTAGAAGGTGCTGACATTTATTGCATGTTTTTTCATCATTCAGTCAACTCCGTCAGAGTCAATAGGTCCTGAATTGAACCATTCATGGGACTGAAGCCTGTATGTACATGCAAAGATGTCCCATTAAACTCTGTCTTTCTCTGTTTCTCTGTCTCTGTCTCTCTCTCTTTCACACACACACACACACACACACACACACACATACACACTCTACACTTAAACTCAAGGTTCACAATGTGCTGAACTCATATTTATATCTCAAAAAACAATTAAAAATCTGTAGGCAAATCAAGTACAGCACATTCTGAGATTAGGGTAAGTGAAATATTGCTAGAAAATAACCTATGTCACAGTGCATCATTGCCTCTAAACCACACATATATGCATATGTATACGTATTTCTACTTGTCAACCATCTGTATCAAGCTAACCATGAGTCCATAAGGATGTCTGCCACTCTGATGACCACATGGGTCTTTCTAAAATCCTTCTCTGGTTTCTCTACGATTTTCACTACAACAGTGAGCAAGCTGGCTCCCACCGCAGCTATTCATGCATTTAACTGCTCAGCTTCAGTGTGCATGTAGACCTGTCTCAGAATTATTAACCCATATCCCCACAGGAAGCAACCGTATCAACAAGAGTGCTTCGTTTCTGAGCGGTCACTTTGGTCTCACAGGCTCCTCTGTCCCCATGCTTTCAACATGGGCGTCCTTTTTGGTGATGACATTCCCTAGGACTCAGATCTCTCTCTTGAGGTACTGTTTCAGCCCTCATCTTTCATATTGTTCTTTCTCTTCTATCTCTTCTTCCCCAAACCTTATAAAAATAGAAAATATATATATTAAATAATGTGATAAACATTCCCCTCTATACAGTACTGTAAAATAGAATAAAGTATTAAATAAAATTAAGAAATAAATAAAAGAAAAAAAATAAAGGAAATTAAAATTACTTTGTAGATCTTTGATCTATCTATCTATAAATTTTCAACTGAAAACAACACTAACTGGAACAGCTACTTTCTTCCAAGTATTTTGTTTCTACCCTTGTGATTTCAAGCACATCTCTCAAGACATTTTCTCACAGAGTAACATATAAAATTATTATTGGCTTAAAGTGATCAATCAGGACATAAAACCTCCATAATTCTCTAAGACTCATCCATGGCCACATACTTTTCTTAAAGTTTACCTTTCGGCCACGGACAGTTATTACTTCCTTCAAACTTTTACAACCCATTCATGCTACTTAGAGACTTACACTTTTGTGAACAATGGTTCACCATGTGAATATGAAAAAAAATCATTCCTGGGAAACCAAGCATGGGGTTCTTCCGTACCTTCCATAAAGAAGTGCCCAATCAAAACTGCAGAGTGGGACGTTACCTGCCTCACTATGGAAGACGGCTTGTGCACAGAAACACATGGGGCAGAGTGGAGCAAAGGCAGCTCTCAAATGCCCAGACTTTAATTTTTCTCCAAAAACATAATTTGGAAATAAATCCACTATCCTTCTAACAGAGAAAATTGCAGAGACTGTTGAAAATTTACTATTTCAAAGAGCCAGCCAGAGGAACTGAAAAGTGAAATACTCAATTTCTAAGAACAAAAGTGATGCATGTTCAAGTCATAAATTGGAAAGATGAAATAGATATAACTCTTGGTCACATATTTGGAGAAGCTGGTTACATTAAAAATATATTATTGTTATTTAGGTATGTTTGTACTACACATAGTAAAGCGTTTTGTGGCTTCTACAGTATCTTTATTATCATTAATTTTTATGAAAGAACACAATTTTTAATATATTGCTGTCTGCAAGGGTGTATCACACAATATTCAAAAGAATTTATTGAACAATTCTAAGATGTGCTGTAAGAAATAGTTGCCTTGTATATCTTTCCAATAAAATTTTGCATTCTGGGAAATTAGAGACATATGTTCAATAACCAAAATGTTGAAGTAAAGTGGTTTGAAATAATGATCATGTCATGTTAACACCCAAATCGGCAGTCAACTCCCCTCCCTCTTTGATGCAGCATTTCACTTGATAATTAGCAGCTGTATGCTAATCACACTGGGGGCTCTTGATTTCCTGAATATGCTAATTTAAAGCTCTGTTGAGTGGTGACTTTGTTTCCTAGAAGCCTAATATATAAGCTATATAGAATACACTATACAGCTCATCCTACCCACAGCCTCTGGGGAGAATGAACGAAGTGCCTCTGTTAATGGTGCCTCATAGAAAGAGGAAAATTGTTTGGACTCCGATTGCAAGAGGACAAACTGAACCCTTCTGAGATTGGGATTCCTATGATGAACTGAGCCACCTGAGTGCTGAGGGACAACGAGAGCCACCGATAGCCACCAGGATCAAATTAACTCCTGGCTCAGCTCTCCTGAAAGCAGAATCTACTGAGTCTTTTGAAACTGCATCATTTAACTAATGTAAATATGATGACAGTTAAGAGCTGATCTGACCTCCTAGTGGAAAACGAAAGGCTTTAGGGACTCTTGGGACATGGCCATGGAAGAGCTGATGTCAAGAGTGGCTGTGGAGTGGATGTGATAATGCTTCTTACATGATCTTTATCATATAACATTATCGATTTGGGTTTCTCTGTACAGCTCTCCACCTGACCTTTCTTCTGTGCAGGTTATGTGCTTGGCTTAAACAAAAAGGAGGATGTCAACTTGGAGTAATATCCATGTCTGATCCCTCCATTAAAAGTATCAGTCATGAGACGGAACACTGAACCTTAGAGGATGCTTCAGGAAATAATATAATGGAGCCCTGCTGTATTCATACTAAAGGGAATAGAAAGCCAGTTGAGAACCTAAAAGAAATATTTATATTGTTTTCTTTAGGTTTATTCCTCTTGACACTCCTAGACATTGTATGTTTTCATGATAATTGATAATATTTCTAGTATTTACTGTTTCAATTGGGTATGATTCTAGTATATAATTTATGTGTAGGTATAACACACACACACACATATATATATGTTTAAGAATAATACTATTTTTATTTCCCATTTGATTAAAGAAAAAACTATGTCACAAAAAACAATTTAAAGCTAATTTTGTAAGGTCAACCTGCATGCAAGCTCAGTTTAGTGCCAAGCACTCTGGCCCAAGGATGTGCAGTGTACTCAGTATTTAGTATATTTAGACACTACTTCTCTCTCTCTCCTTTTAACCAGTTTTATTTTAATTTGAATTTCTGGCCACCTGCTGCAGCATGTAGCCTCTTTGTTCCCCAGCAGGGGTCAAACCTGCAGCCTTTGCATTGGAAGGCAGAGTCTTAACCACTGGACCACTGGGGAAATGCTGACACTCTCTCTCTTGATTAAAACCCCACACATATATGAACCACCAAGATTGATAGACACTTTCTTAGGAACTTCAATGTCTTATATTATGAGACATGGATGCTTAAAAAAAAAAGGAAAAGAACACAGAAGATTGCTGCAGAGGCTGTGCAGGGCTACACCATTCCTTTATTCCATTATCCTTTGCTTCAAACTGCTCCTTCCCTGTGTATGTGGATTTAAAATACGAAGCATAACTTCTGCATAAAGGATTTTTAATGGATTTGTAAAAGTCTTGCTAAATTAATATCAAAAAGCATGTCTCAGTCTCTGGAGATAGTATTGCAGTGGATTTCTACCAGTTTCATTTAAACCAGGCTTAATAGAACTTGCTCCTACTGTTCTGCTCATCATACAAACTACAAAAGCTAAAGGAACAATTCTGCACTATCTTGAGAAGAGATGCATCGGTGTTCTGCTAGATAGCATAAAACGTATACAAAAGTAGAAAACAAGGTATAGATCTTTGCTTTATTTATTGTGAGGTGATACACATTTTTCAAAATTATTTCTGGGTGTATAAACAAGATAGTTTAAAGAGCTTACATCATCAAAGTGATTAAGGTTATTACCTAACTATCCACATTTCACTTGTATCATCTATCAGAATTATTTTCCGGGGTAATTTAAACCTTAGTCACTTTAAACTAAACAAGCACAGCTTTCTTCACCTCTGTTTTTCAATGTCCTTTTATTGCTCTGTCTTTAATTGTAAGTTGGCTAGATATTGATTTCTAGATTGACAGTTATGTTTCCTCAGCATTTTAAATATGTATTCCATTTCTTATTGCAAACGCCACTGCTGATAAAATGTCCACCAGGCTAAATATTGTTTCCCTGTAGGTCATTTGTCCTTTCTCTCAGGTGACTTTCAGACTTTATGTTAGTTTTGTATGCTCTGAATTTTTACCAAGATGTGTCTGAGAATAGTTTTAGTGTTATTCTCTCTGCTATCAGCTTAATGGACTTTCTGATCCTGTAACTCATGCTTTCTTTAAAATATTAAGTTCACAGACATTATTTGTATAAATAATTTCCACTCACAACAGTCTCTAAACTTCTCTGTTTCATTATAAAATAATGATACTGGTAGACTGCAATAAGTTGAACAAATATAATGTAATACCTAGAACAACTGCAAAATAAGCTATATAAGAGACACTATCAAAAAATAAAATGAAAAAATTTTCAATGGATCAAATAACCCACAAGAAGGCAGGAAAAGGGAAACTGCAAATGAAAAACAAAGAGAACAATAGAAAATAAATGACAGACTTAATCATTAGTATATCAATAATTACATTAAATGTAAATGATCTTCAAATATAATGTAATACCTAGAACAACTGCAAAATAAGCTATATAAGAGACACTATCAAAAAATAAAATGAAAAAATTTTCAATGGATCAAATAACCCACAAGAAGGCAGGAAAAGGGAAACTGCAAATGAAAAACAAAGAGAACAATAGAAAATAAATGACAGACTTAATCATTAGTATATCAATAATTACATTAAATGTAAATGATCTAAAAGTACTGAGTGAATGACAGAGACTGGAAGACTAGGACAGGAACAATAACCATATGCTAAATACCAGAAAGCCTTTCAATTATAACAACATGGGTATGTATACATAAGCATAGTAAATCAATTTTCGTTCTATAAGCTAGTAATGAACACATGTACACAGAACTACAATTCCATTTTCAGTCGCTCAAAAAAGAAATGATTATTTATAAATCTAACAAAACTCATTAAGGACTTATTTGTTAAAAACCTACACAGTGCTGATGAATAAACATGCTTGGAAAATGCAACCATTTCATGTGCTACAAATATAAAACTGAAGGAGATGTTCCTCCTGGAACTTTCACATTTATGAAGTGTGAACCTGGAAAACGTGAATACAAATCACTGCAATTAAGTGGTAAATATGCTAAAATAGCAAAGAGTAAACTCTGTGCCATTGGCAATCATGTGGGATTGAGTCAGTCTTCCTAGAAGTGACTTGTGTACTGAGTCTTGAACAATGAGTAGCTATTTTCCAGATGGACACAAATAAAATGCATTCCTGGAAGATGAAGAAGAAACCAGTGCACAGATGTATGAATTAACACAGCAAACTGAGAGATCTCCAAATGCTTGTGCTGCATTCACTTTAAAGGACTTGGGGTTGGAGACATGATAAAAAATGGAGTGAAAATGGAAGTAATTTTGCTTGGAAATATTCTGGAAAACAGTTCACTTCTAATGCTAAAACAGAGGGATTATGTACTTAATTTTTTAAATAGTTTAAATCATTATATAAATGAAATCATGTTCACCTTTGCAGCAGCATTGGTTTATTTCCAAGTCACAAAAAACAATTTCTGGGAAAAAAATCCAATTATCCATCTTTTCATTTTATGATCCTTTGAGTAGTATCAAATCTTGACATCTTATTAGACTCTGAATTTCTCTTATAGCCTCCTGGCTTGATGTAGGTAAACAATATGTCTTAGTCACCTTTGTATACCTAGATAAAGTTCCACAGCATCTGGAACTTTATAGGTGCTCTGTAAATTGTTTTGCATACACCAAAGGAGCATAAGCATTAACGTGGCTAAAAGCCTGATATAGTATAATGATAAAGAGCATGGATATTGAAGTCAAATACATATCCATTTGCAAGATGGGTATTTTGGGCAATTATTTAATTTCAATGAACTTTATTTTTATCAGCTATAAAAAAAAGGAATCTAAGTTGTTTTTCTCTCCATGATACACATTTCTGAAAATACTGTGTAATTCAAACTTGTTCAAGTTTGTTGTAAATGAGAAAATTCACAGCATGTAAATCTATCAACATTTTGCGTATTTTATTTCGATGCTACTTTTAATTTTTGACATTATTTCTTACAGATTTTTTAATTCACTCTGAAAGAACAATAGTAAAAGATAATACCAAGATTATTTGGCCTTACTGTTGCACTTTAACACATACAGCTTCTGTTCCAATATTATCAACTAGTGAGTATAAACTTTAATATTAGATTTATAAACAAAGAAAATAGTTGGATGACATTTCCTATTGATTAAGGCAATTTAAATACTAACAGCTACCATAAAAACCAAATTCTTGATTGATGATTTGATGCAAATAAACAGGTGGTCTAAAAGAATTTATGTTTCATAGTTAAGCACAAGTATGTGGCAAAAAATATAAACAAATTACAACCTCTAAGGAAGAGGTACCAACTTACAATTGATGATTTATTAAGATTAACATTTTGGGGGAATGACATTATGATTACAACAATTTTCTCATATAAATGAGGTGGTGATATCTTATGATGAACAATGTTGGATTTGTGATCTCCAAAGAAGAAGATTTAGCTTCGGGACCAGGGACCAGGCTTGATCACTCAAGAGCTTTTGTATTGCAGAGTTTTGTTACAGTATGAAAAGGGGCAGAGAAAGCTTCTGACATAGACATCAGAAGGGGATGGAGAGTGTCCCCCTCATAGTCTTTAGCAAGGGAGTTATATACTTTTACATTAGTTATTACTATAAATCAAAAGAATGTCTCAAGTTTGTGAAAATTTTACCAGACCCACTCCCACAATTTACATTTTAGGATAACAAGATTAGAACTTAAAAATAGAAAGATCCTACCAGACCCACTCTCATAATTTACATTCTAAAATATCAGGATTAGTCAAAAGGTTTTCAGGAAGGAGAAACTGTCCTCAGTCAGGATACACTGTTGTTATATAATCCTTAGTACAGAGTTTAAACTGAGTTGTTTGTTGTTTAATCATCAGTTCCAGGCTTAAAGAAAAGAAAAAAATGAAAAAAAATTTTATGTGATTAAGCCTAAGGAATGTAGAGGAAAAAACAAACAAAAAAAATTTGTCCTTTCCTCCTCCTCGAGAATTCCAGACCCCTGTCTCCTTGGGAACCCCAGACTTCTTATCAACCTGCCTAGAAATTGGCTCTCTCAGTGGTTAATGTCACCCGATGTCACAATAGCACTATAGATTTCTGCTTCAAGAGAGAACTGAGTCCTTTATAGCAGACCAGTGTTCCCACCGACAAAAGTTTCTAACCTTTGATAAAACAAAATCTCATTTGATTAAGGATATCAGGCAGTAGCTAAGATAAAAATTACAACTGTCTTCATAGCAGTATTATTCATAATATTCTCAAACTAAATACATCTAAATGGTTCACCAATGTTAAAATGAATAAATAAATTATAGCAAGTTCATACAATGGAATATTCTTCAATAAGAAATCTGCTGCTAGCCATAAAATATGGCCGAATACCACGGGGTTATGCTCAGAAAAGTATGTGACGTGTGTGTATAAAAGATGATTCTGCTGATATAATTTTCAAAAGTAGGTAAAGCTCACCCACAATACTGAAAAAACAGGATAGTGTTTATATTTAAGTGGGCTTTCCTGGTGGCTCAGTGGCAAAGAATCTGCCTGTCAACACAGAAGAAGCAGATCCAATCCCTGGGTGAGGACAATCTTGTGGAGGTGGAAACGGCCGCTCACTCCAGTATTCTTGTCTGGGAAATCCCATGGACAGAGGAACCAGGTGGGCTACAGTCTACAGGGTTGCAAAAGAGTCAGATATGACTTAGTGACTGAAAAAAAAACCAATATTTAAATTTAAAGGCTGGTGTTTAGTGAGTGGGGTCACAAGATACTCTAACAATAAGTGGTTTATGTTCTATTTCTTTATATGACTGTTGGTCACATCAGTTCAGTTCAGTTGCTCAGGCAAGTCCAACTCCTTGCAATCCCATGGACTACAGCATGCCAGGCTCCCCGTTCATCACCAACTCTTGGAGCTTGCTCAAACTCAAATCCATTGAGTCGGTGACGCCATTCAACCATCTCATCCTCCTGCCCTCAATCTTTCCCAGCATCAGGGGCTTTTCAAATGAGTCATTTCTTTGCATCACATGGTCAAAGTATTGGAACTTAGTTAGCTTCAGCATCAGTCCTTCCAATGAATATTCAGAACTTATTTCCTTTAGGGTTGACTGGTTAGATCTCCTTGCAGTCCAAGAGACTCTCTAGAGTCTTCTCCAACACCACACTTCAAAACCATCAATTCTTCGGTGCTCAGCTTTTTTTATGGTTGGTCATATGGGTATATTCAGTTTGTCAAAATTCTTTGTGCTGTACATTATGGTCTGTGCTGTTACATGTCATATATTATAGCTCAATAAGAAGTTTTTAAAAGCATAAATTTGCATTAAATGATTTCAACATAATAACTGCTTCTACGGTTTGGGAAACAGCCTGTAAGGAACTTATCTTAATGCTCTATTCATTATAAGTACCCAATAAAATGTAATATACTTGTTTTTATTCTTCCACCTGTCTTAACTTCCAAATTTTATTGTATACCCTTTACAAAATGTAAAAAATGCGTAAGAACTCCAAACATGTTGCCACTCTTCCTATAAGATTATCTTGCTTAATGAAATGTTATTAGTAACTGTTTTTAAGGTATACTATGCTTTCTCTAAATTGTCAATGGTAATCTAGTTTTCAGGTCTGACATTCATCAGTCTGCTATAAATTTTCTGTTGAATATATGTAGCTTTTTTATATTGAATAATTCAGTGTGGTGGCTAAGTGCACAGAGTCTGCAAATTGAATTGCCTTAGGTTCAAACTCCCACTTTGTCATGTACTAGGTTTGGAGTCATGTAAGAATAAACCCTGCATCCATTTTCAGTGTGAAGAGTTCATTCTCATGTTGAGAATGATACAAGGCATTTAGTAAATGTTAGGCATTACTACGTATTGCAGTGGATTTTAATAATTCAGAACCATTAACCATGTTCAGCAGTTTAAATATAAGAAAAAAAATTCATTACTGTGACAGTCTTGAAACCTTCAGATGTGGCTAATTTTTCTTTGAAAGTTGTGGATGTGTTTTCTGTAGGAAAGAGAAGTTGTTTTTTGCTTAATTCATCAAGCATAAGGTGCTCACAGATGCCTAATTAGTGGCATGCTTCACAAAGGACATGCTTGGTGAAATTTCTGTGAAAATACCACATTCTGCTTGGCAACCCAAACTTTTAAATTCAGTCACCTTCTGGACAAGTGGTATCTATTTATTTATTTTTTAATATCTCATCTAAAAGTTTACTCACTTTGCCTCTTAAATGATGAGTTTTCTCTGATTATCTGGATCACTCAAATAGAAGTCCCTCTCTCTGAAATGTTAATAGCACCGCCATAAATTATCCTTTGTCTAAATGTGACTGCAACTTCTGGGTCTTAATAAGGAACAGCCTTACACATAATTTGTATTTGTCAATATAATATTTTACACTAACTGTCAATTTATAGTAATTATTTTTTATGAAAAATTACGAGGTCCTAATATATTCAAGTCACGGTCCCATATTCAGAGAATACAAGTAGATCAAAGCTAATGCTCCTGACTTCCTAAAAGTTCACAACTTATTTATGGTAATGATGCATATACACTAAAATAATATAAGAAAATATAGAGTTCAATATGAAATTAATTTTTTAAATTAGAGAACAGCAAGGTGATACTTTCTAGGTTGAATATAATAGTGCTCAATTGGGTCTTGGAGTATAGATTAAATGAGATGAAAGAAAAGAAGAATGAACACAGCAAATTGAGACAACAATTTAAGAAAAGAACAAAGTTTGCTGTACATTGTATATTCTAAGGCACTTCAGTGGTGTCTGACTCTGTGCACCCGTATGGACTGTAGGCTCCTCTATCCGTGGAATTCTCCAGGCAAGAACACTGGACTGGGTTGTCATGCCCTCCTCCAAGGGTTCTTCCCTACCCTTGTCAGGTGATAGAACCCATGTCTCCTGCACTGACAAG
>SJYC01030828.1:0-45339 GCA_006408675.1 Madoqua kirkii
GCAGGGAAGGGAGGTGGGAGGGGGCTTTAACATGGGGAGATCGTCCACACCTGTGGCTGATTCATGTCAATGTATGGCAGAACCAATGCAGTGCTGTGAAATGGAATAAGCATTAAACAAAAAATAAAAATTAAAAAAAATAAAAAATAAAAAATAAAATAAAATACACAAATTTTAAGCTTATTTTTTGAAAAGAAAGATACATATCCATGGACACAAATAATATGAAACTATAAGAAAACTATTAAAAAATAGATCATCAAACAAAAATATTATAGGATTTACATAATAAAAAGCACAATTCCTTTAATAATGGCTCCCTGTTCAGGAAAACAAAAAGTGCACTGGAGAAGCCACAGCTCTTCAGGTTGATAATAAACCAGCCCCCACAAAGATCATCACTCTTTGTGCTCCTTTAGACCCGTCAACACACCTAAAATCACAATGCAAGCAGGAAATGTATCTTAAATAGAAAAATAGTACTGATGAACCTCTTTACAGAGAAGAAATGCAGATTTAAGCACAGAGAAGAGACTGTGGACACAGTGGGGAAGGAGCAGGGAGCTACTGTATAACACAGGGAGCCTAGCATGGTGCTCTCTAATGACCTAGAGGGAGCGGATGGTGGGGAAAGGCTCAAGCGGGAGGGTGTATATACATATACAGATACACACACACACACACATACACACACATGTATATGCATATAATTACATATGTATATATACACACATACATAATTATGATTGATTCATATTGATATACAGCAGAGACTACCACCACACAGTAAAGCAATTATATTCCATTAACATATATGTGTATATAGTAGCCGACTCATTGGAAAAGACTCTGATTCTGGGAAAGATTGAGGACAGGAGGAGAAGGGGGCAACTGAGGATGAGGCGGTTGTATGCCATCACTGACTCGATGGACATAAACTTGGGCAAACTCCGGGAGAAGGTGAAGGACAGGGAAGCCTGGTGTGCTGCAGTCCATGGGGCTGCAAAGACTGGCACATGACTTGGCGACTGAGCAACAGCAAAAATATATCTTCCCCAATGGGAAAATAAGTTCCAAACTCAAACACTTTGTCACCAAGAAACACAAAATCATATACCTAGATAATAATTTATTTGTATTTACTCGCAGTTTTAAACTTTTTGGCAGTGATTGTTATGTCCCTGTTGAACCAAGTTGACAGAAATGTTCACAATTACAGCTGACAGAGTGCTGAAGTGTGCCAGTCACTTTCTAAGTGTTGTGTATTCTCTAACTCATGTTACTCCACAACTCTGTGAGATGCGAATTGCTGCTGAGCCCCTTTCATAGATAAGGAAACTGAGTCACAGAAAGGTGAAGGGGTTTGTTCAGTTAATGAGGAGGGTCATCAGGGTTGCCCCTTTGTTGTTGTTCAGGTGCTCAGTCATGTCCTACTCTTTGAGACCCCACGGACTGCAACATTCCAGGCTTCCCTGTCCGCCGCAATCATCTGGAGTTTGCTCAAACTCTTATCCACTGAATCAGTGATGCCATCTCATCTTCTGTCGCCCCTTCCCCTCCTGCTCTTTGCCCCTTGCCCCTTGCCCCTGTATCAGAGCGCATGTGATTGCCCCCATGCATATCTCACAGAGCAGCAGAGTGTGTGTTCACATTAACACAGAGTATTACAAACAAGCAGGCTTTCCTGAGTTTCCTTCTCATTATGCATGGACCCTGTGCCTTGGCATTCTCTAAATTTAATAGTAGGGCCTCAGGTGATTGCTGCTGGCGTGCTGGCAGTATGTGAACACTCTGTAGTCTTTTTATAGGTTTAGAACCTTTCTCAGGTGGGATTTTCAGCAGTTTCAATGGTAATTACATGAAATATGTTATCTTCAGCTGCTTTTTTTTTTTAAATTCATGAACATGGATGCTATTCCAGGCAAAAGGGAAAAGGCCAAGGGAGACCGGTTCACCTGGGTGAAATGAAGTTGATTATGCATCCTCTGGTGAATCTGAAAATGCATTCTTAACTTCAACTGTTAGAAAGAAAATGCTTCCTTTTCGGAACTGAAGGAACATCACTCTGTTCTGACCCATGAATTTGGCCTGACACATCCTATCACCTGACACCTTGTTCTCATCACAGCCAGGTAGGATTAGAATATCTTTAGTTTCAACATCTTATATTAATTTTCTCTTTTCTGCTCTCATTTTGGTTCCTGGGGCCAGATGCCCTAATCAAGCTTTTTTGTTGTTGTTAACATTGTTTATTTTTTTTAATTCATGTACTTCTTTAAGAAATGAAAAGAAAGAAACTCACACACTTCCAGATTGACAGTGCCCACTGACTGGTTTATTGGCTCAGTGGCAAGTTCATCTTCATTTGCAGTAAAGAGATTGAATGTGCCCTCTTTGGAGTGATCTGTGCACAGCCAGAGGACGAGCTTAAAGAAACAAGGTAGCCTGGGTAACAAAGAGGGCTCTAATAAGTTCTGTAAAGACTTGTCCAATGTTAGTTTTGAATAAAGATGTAAGACCTCTCTGTTCAGCCCTGTTAATGAACAGCATGGAGCTTTAGATAGTCTCAGGAGAAAGACTCCTTTTTTTTCCATTATAAAGAACTACTTCAGCAGAATGTCTGATAATAAGATGCAAAAACCTTCTACAGAGTCTCTTTTATCACAGTCCCCAATTGAAAGTGGCTGCTAGCTATCTTACCCCATCCCTTTCCATAGAAAGGAAACAGTTGTCTGACGGCGTTATCAATAGATTTAAGGAAATCTTGTCCACTGCCCAAAATTGGCCCTGGAGTCACAAACACACACACAAAATTTGAGAGCACATACTTGTCTAAATTGAGAGTAAGATAAAGTAGCTACTCTGAGAAAGTTCCGGAAAAAAAGGGAAAAGGGGCGAGAAAAAATGGATGACTTCTTACTTTACCTGGCAGCTGCCTCTCAAAAGGAGCTTCCTTTATTTTTTACATTAAAATTTTAGGCAATTGCAATATACCTCTTTCTAAAGCTATCGAAGTAGTTATCCCTGTCAAGATTGGAAAGATAATTTAAATAAAATTGCCTGCCATGTGTAATCCAGTGATCTGACTCTCATGAAAGATTTCTGAAAGATAAACAGAAACTCTTTAAATACACTTTTCATTTTATTTCAGAGTAAGGGTGTATGTGTTTATTGTTAATGTTGTTGACTGATCCCTTGAACAGATGAAAAATATATAACATGCATGAAAAGAATTGCTTAGCTAAGGGAACCTCAATTTAGAGAACTGAATCATTTTATTTCCTGTCCCATAGGTCAATTCAATCTCCTTAAGGTATTTCATCTCTAAAAAAATGATTTCAGTCCAGCCAGTGTAGTTCTTAGGTATTTTGGCATGCGATTTAGCCTGACTTTGGGTGTATTTATGAGTCTGAGAAAACTAAAGGACTTTGGTTTGGTCTTTATCCCAGAGAAGTACACGCTTTCAAATTTAAGGGAAACTCCTCTTTTATCTTCTGAAACTGACCTTATGAATCAGAAACTCATGAAAGCAAAAACATTCTTCTAAAAAAAAATTTCTCTAAGGCCAGGCAGAGATAAAAGTCCTTAATGTTAGGACATTTAAACCTGTGAAAGATTACCTTTGTCAAAGAAAAATGTCCCAGATGGGTTAAACAGGTGTAGACTAAAAAACTGCAGGTGAGACCGAAAAATCTCTACATAGGTAATCGTATCATCTGTGAACAAAGACAGTTTTTCTCTTCCTACCCAGCCTACTTACCTTGTATTTCATTTTCTTGCTTTCTTGCATTATCAAGAACTTCCAGTATGTTGAAAAGGCGTAGTGAGATTTCCAGTATGATGCTGAAAAGGCGAGGTGAGAGGGGACATCCATGCTTTGCTCCTGATCTTAGGATTATGCCCTCCAGTTCGGGAGGTAAGAGCCTGGTCAGGACCTGAATGAGTTTGTGTGATTGGGAACTTCTATGTTGCTTTGAGGGTCCAGAGTGTCAGAGGACAAAATGGAAATAGGTTTCTCAGAAAGAAGTGCTCCTACCAAGAAGCTGGTGGACCTTTCGAGAAGCTGATTCCTTTGCTACTATTTCCATCCCTTTTAATGTTCCAGGGGTGGTCTCTGACCTGTTTCTAGGACTTAGAAAACACAAACAGAACACACAGTCCAGGAGACATAGATGAAATTCACTTTGCCATCTCTCCACAGATATTGTAAGAGAAAAAAAAATGTTTTTGTTTTTTTTTTAAAGTTTGCCCTGGAAATAACTCATGTTTTGAGGATACTAGAGTCTAGAAACCATGGCATCCCACTCCAGTATCCTATGGATGGAAGAGCCTGGTGGGCTGCAGTCCATGGGGTCGCTAAGAGTCAGATACGACTGAGCAACTTCACTTTCACTTTTCACTTTCATGCATTGGAGAAGGAAATGGCAACCCACTCCAGTGTTCTTGCCTGGAGAATCCCAGGGATGGGGGAGCCTGGTGGGCTGCCATCTATAGGGTCTCAGAGAGTCGGACACAACTGAAGCCACTTAGCAGCAGCAGCAGCGGCTAGAAAGAGATAACATGAATCTAGGAGGCCGAGTTGCAGCAAGCGTGTTAAAACTGAGAAGGACAAATTCAGATTGAGGGTCTGTTCAAACCTGCCACTGCGTGTGAGAAATAAACTGGATTGCACAGTGAGATGGTGTACCAATGGCAGCAACTCTACAGGTGTGAAATTTCCATAACTATAGGTCAAGGAGTTTAATCTAGTTTTATGAAAATGAGAAAGCTCCTCATGGAGGCCTTTCTGGATTGTTCTTTGACCGTTAATTTCTGTTTAGTCTATTTGGGACAAAATCATGAGTGTTCTTGAGTGTTTATGATCATCATTATGAGTAGGACACCCAGTCTTCTCATCTGTGCTTTCTCCTAAGCTGAATTTGTTCTTATGAAATATATAAAAACAATGTTTCATGGTTTAAAATTCTACATGACAAAATAATGTGTCTCACAGTTGACAATGAAATTTCCTTTCATCTGAAAAGTGCTTGGTTTTATACACCCTGTATTTGCACTTTTCTGATTCTTGGCTTGTCTCTTCTAGACTTTATTTGCAAAGAAACAAAATAAATGAGATTTCAGCCCCCTCACAATAGCCTTATCTGCTCAGTCAACCCTTCACTTCTCTTTATCAAAGCTGTTTTGGGACCTTTTGAGGGTACTAACCTGTCATAAACCATTTCTTCATCATTTAAGTCCAAATTGTCACACTTAATATTCTTCCTTTATAGTAAACAATTTCTCTGTTTTATAAGATGAATTCATAAACTACACTAAGCTTGCTTTATCTCTAAATATTTCAATGTCACTAAATGCACAACATATCACAAACAAGTTTCTGACTCAGTTGAAGCCTTAGGAATTTTCAGACCACTTACCCAGATCAGAGATCTCTCAAGTTTTCAGCAACATTTTAGAAATTTAAATAAGATTTTTTAGAAAAACCTTAGATATATGAAACTATAGGAAAATAGAAGTTTAAACGTGTGAAATAATGAATAATATAAATATCTCATTATAGAGCTAGTATAGATGGAAATGTATCTCTCCTAAATTCATATGTTTAAGCTCCAGCCCCCAACATGACTTTATTTAGAGCTAAACCTTTACGGAGGTAATTAAGATTAAGTAAGATTGTAAGTGTAGGCCCCTAATCCCATAAAATTGGTATTCTTATGAGGGGAGGAAGAGAACTCGCGCTCTCTCCTTCCACGTTAGCTCAGAAGAGGATGCAGGGCAAACACACAAGCCAGGAAGAAGCCCAAAGCAGAAATCAAACATGTAGGTAACTTCCTCTTGAACTTCCAGCCTCCAGAACTGTGAAAAAATAAATTTATGTTATTTAAGCCACCTAGTCTGTGGTGTATTTCCATGGAAGCAGACTATTATAAAAGTCAGCAAATACTCGTGAATTATGAAAAAGGAAATAGGTTATTCCTTTTTACTTCCCAGGAGTGTTTTAAGTGAAAGTGAGATCGCTCAGTTGTGTCCAACCATTTATGATCGGAGGGACTGTAGGCTTCTCTGTCCATGGGATTTTCCAGGCAAGAGTACTGGAGTGGGTTGCCATTTCCTTCTCCAGGGGATCTTCCCCACCCAGGGATCAAACCCGGGTTTCCCATATTGTAGGCTGACTCTTTCACCGTCCGAGTGTTTATTTCTCTAAAAACAACCCTGTCCCCTTCCAGGAAATTACTAAGTAAAACAAACTCATAAACATAGGATCAAAAAAAGCTTGACCTGAAATTCTGAGAAAAAACAATATATCATTTTTGGCTTTCAGCTATCAAATCAAAAGTCAATGAAAAAGCAAAGATCATTAATGATACTTCCAAAGTCATAAGCAAGACTTGCAACAGGGTTTATGAGGAATGTGCTTCTTTCTGTAGTATTCAGTTTACAATTACATTAAAAAAAAAAACTATTAGTTGGTTATGTTTAACAAATGTCAAGTGCCTGTTACCATCTATTTTCAAGTGGCGTATTTATAAGGTGTGTACCATCCTCTCAGGCAAAGATTCCTGTTCTCTGTACCCTTAGCTCTGTTTCTCTGGTGGTAATTGAAATTGCTTTTTTGTTTTAATGCATTAGGTTGAGCTCCAGTGTAATAATCTACTTATATATTTCACTCTGGATTCATCCATTCTCTTCTCCAGGGGATCTTCTCGACCCAGGAATCAAACCAGTTCTCCTACAATGCAGGCGGATTCTTTACCATCTGAGCCACCAGGGAAGCCCCATTTATCTTTTGAGATGAGGCAATTTACTCTCACCTTTCAGTTCAGTCCATACCATCTTCTGACCCTGAGTCTTTATTTGGGTTAGATTAACATGAAACTGGAAGAAACACAAGCTGGAATCAAGATTGCTGGGAGAAATATCAATAACTTCAGATATGCAGATGACACCACCCTTATGGCAGAAAGTGAAGAGGAACTAAAAATCCTCTTGATGAAAGTGAAAGAGGAGAGTGAAGAAGTTGACTTAAAGCTCAACATTCAGAAAAGTAAGATCATGGCATCTGGTCCCATCACTTCACGGGAAATAGATAGGGAAACAGTGTCAGATTTTATTTTGGGGGACTCCAAAATCACTGCAGATGGTGACTGCAGCCATGAAATTAAAAGATGCTTACTTCTTGGAAGAAAAGTTATGACCAACCTAGACAGCATATTCAAAAACAAAGACATTACTTTGCCAACTAAGGTCCGTCTAGTCAAGGCTATGGTTTTTGCTGTGGTCATGTATGGATGTGAGAGTTGGATTGTGAAGAAGGCTGAGTGCCGAAGAATTGATGCTTTTGATCTGTGGTGTTGGAGAAGACTCTTGAGAGTCCCTTGGACTACAAGAAGATCCAGCCAGTCTATTCTGAAGGAGATCAGCCCTGGGATTTCTTTGGAAGGAATGATGCTAAAGCTGAAACTCCAGTACTTTAGCCACCTCATGCAAAGAGCTGACTCATTGGAAAAGACTCTGATGCTGGGAGGGATTGTGGGCAGGAGGAGAAGGGGCGACTGAGGATGAGATGGCAGGATGGCATCACTGACTCGGTGGATGTAAGTCTGAGTGAACCCCGGGAGTTGATGATGGATAGGGAGGCCTGGTGTGCTTCGATTCATGGGGTTGCAAAGAGTCAGACACGACTGAGTGACTGAACTGAACCAAACTGACTGAACTAAAGAACATAACACAAAGAACTAAACAACAGCAACTAAATAATATACAATATTTAATTGATAAGCTAAGAATCTATAGCTCTTTGGTGGTTTTAGTTTGATTGTTGAAACTGGGTTAATTTGCTGGATTTCTCCTTTTAAATCCATTGGGTCAAACAAAATGAGTCCCCCCACTAAAGTGTTCTCCTCCACTTCTGGCCGTTCTTCAGATATGCAAAGGTCTATCACAGGAACTCCCAGGCTCATGCCCCTGGTCTAGTTTGAAGTTATCATAATATATTCCCACCAATATGATTCCAAAAGATGGCACTTAGAACAAAATAGTAGCATTTCACAAAGTGTATTTATACCATTTGTAGGAACACCATGTAGTCCATGATTCTTGCTCATTTTGAAGTCAGGTGTTATTTCTCATATTCTTTGATGTGAGTGTAGGTTGCAGGGAGCTTTATAAAATCATCTCTGATGAAATTCAAAATAAAATGAAAAGTTTGAGATGATGCCCAGTGTTTGTTTCCATTTCCCTGGACATGAGGTTTACGCAGTCAGGAATCACTGTGCTGGGACAGTGAACTTCACCTTTCTTTTCTGCCCCCAACCTGGGAAAACACATCACTCAACCCTGAGAATGACCACATTGCATGTGGGATCTTAGTTCCCTGACCAGGCACTGAACTGGTGCCTCCTGCAGTGGAAGCACATAGCTTAACCATCAGACCACCAGGGAACTCCCTTCAAGGGGTTTTAAACGTGCCCCAGGTCTGGGTTACAGATAGGACCACATCGTACTGCACTGTGGTCTGCATTTGCCAGTGTGTGGACCCCATCTCACCTCCCCAACCCCAGCTCTGCAAGTTCAAGCGAGTCTTCACCGAGTGGCACCCACGCCCACATGGCCTCACACAGTACAGCCACCCAGCCAGTGACTCCAAAATGCTGTATAAAGGGGCTAAAATCAACAAAGCTTTTGAAGTGAGAAAGCTCCCAGCTTTCTTGGGAGAGGCCCTAGGACACCAAATAAATTTTGTAAAGCATCCTATCATGCAGTTAGCTTCCAAGGATGGGTGGAAGCCGGGAAGAGGATGAGTAAATGCGCCGTGGTCTAGCCGATGCTCCGCTGACCTCAGTGGGCCTGGGCAATGAGCCCTGTGCCCTTCTCTCACCCTCCTCTGCTTGTGTAGGCTGCTGCCTTTATTTCTGTTTCCTGCTTCTGTCCTTTCCTCTTCACTGCTTCCCGCTTTAGGCTGCAAGCATATTCATGTCTTCTCTGTGCTCCAAAACAAAAAACTCCCTGGACCACAGCTCTTCTCCAGTGATTTACTCCCTTGGTAGTGCAGTGGCAAAGAATCTGCCTGCCATGCAGGTGACCTGGGTTTGATCCCTGTGTTAGGAAGATGCCCTAGAGAAGGGAATGGCAACCCACTCCAGTATTCTTGCCTGGAGAGTCCCAGGGACAGAGGAGCTAGAGAACATATGGTCACAAAAAGTCAGACACGGCTGAGCAACTAACACTTTCTTCACCAAAATCAACCTTACGAGGAATGCTTTTTTCCCCCTTTATTCACACCTATTCCATTTACCCCTCAAAACACTGAAAGGCTGCATCACTGCCTAGGTCTCTGCACCCAGCAAGAAGAGCTCGCCCAAGCTGTGCAGATGTGCATGTTTCAGCCAAGCTCCATGTCCTGGACCTCTCTGTATCTTTGTTAGAGTCAGTTCCCCTGTTCACCCCACAGTGAGGCCAAACAGAAACATCAGCATTGGAGGAAAGAAAGGTTTATTTCAGGTACATGCATAGACACAAGACAGGTGGACACGCTCGAAAGACCTCAAGCTCCCCAAAAGGTCTCAAGCAAAGCAGGCCAGGTGAGGGGGTGGGGGCATCACAGTGTGTGCTGTGAACTGTACAGAGTTCTCTGATTGGCTGATGGGAAGTTAACAGGCTGATTGATGTTACAAGGGTTGACATTCTCAGTCCTTAGGTTCCAGGAGTACCAGGGCTATGCGCTGGTGGTCATCATATAGTTAACATTCCATTTGACAGGGGCATAGCAAGGTGGGGTAGGGTTTCACAATAAAGTTAGGTAACACATTCTTCACCTGATATAATTACCATTTTGAGGTGGTTGTTATGGTGGAGACCATTATAAAGAGAATATCCAACTCTTTGTGACCCCAAGGACTGTGGCCCACCAGGCTCCTCTGTCAGTGTAACTTTCTGGGCAAGAATACTGGAGTAAGTAGCCGTTTCCTTCTGCAAGGGATCTTCCTGATCCAAGGATCAAATCTGGGTCTCCTGCATTGCAGGCAGATTCTTCACTATTTGAGTCACCAGGGAAGTCCCAACTATTGTCACCATGATCTACATTACACTTCCAAATAGTATTCATAAATTTGTACCCTTGACCTACATGTCCCCATTTCCACCTAATCCTCATTCTACATTCTGCTTTTTTGAGTGTGACTTTTTCAGATTCCACATACATACAAGTGAGATCATACAGCATTTGTCTTTCGCTATCTGGCTTATTTCACTTGACATGAATAATGATAAATGTCATTGTGATAAATGTTGATGGTTTTGCCTACTCAGAATCTATTTCCATTTCTTCGGGGATTACCTGGCTGATGTGACTTCATGAAATGAACATTTCCTTTGTGCAGTGGCTGGAGGTACCAGGGATGGAGGTGTTCAGTGATGGACAGGTGCCAACCTGAATCTCTCTGAAATTTGATTCTTGAATGAAAGGAATTAAAATGATGAGAGAGGGACTTCCTTGGTGGTCCAGTGGTTAGGACTCTGTCATTCCAATGCAGTGGCCACACCTTTGACCTTTGGTTACCGAACTAGGATGTCACATGCCAGGCTGCATAGCCGAAGCATTAGTCTTCACCTCTTTCTTGAGTGTCTGACCAATATGTCTTCTTGCTGCTTCCCGTTCTGATAAGTGTGCAAATTTATCCATCCTGGAACAGGATGTTCTTCTCTATTGTTTTATTCTTCACATATTGAAAGCACAATCCCTTATATATGGTACATGTTAAATAATTATGCACTTACTAGAATCAGTATGTGGGTGCATGTATAGGTAATTGAGGCCAAGAACAACAGTTGGAGCTCAGAGTTTCAAATGTTTGAGTAAAAAGTGCAGTGTAGTCTCAAATATCAGGGGATGAATTTATGAGAGTTTATTTAATCTGCAGATTTTCACCAATTTTAGGATTTGTCTCCTCCATCCTTTCATAATATTCCTTGCCTTAAACTGTAGAAAGAGCCTTTGATTCACATACTCAAAACTATCTACTTCGTTAATCATTCCTTATAAGCTCAGACTTCTGTTACTTCTCAGTTTTCTTGTAACACCTCTTTGTAGTCAAGTCTCACTTTATGTCTTCTTTACAACTGTTTCCCCAGCTGTTACTAAATCATTCAATGGGTGGAGTTTACTTTGTGAAGTTTCTTTTTTTTTAATTTAATTCATCTAGTGTGACCATCCTCAAAGTTGCTTCCATATTTGACACAAAATGTAACAACTGGCACTGTAAATTGGAAGAGGGTAATTAAAACCACTATACTAATTAACTTGTGAAGCTAATTAAATATATTTTATGAGCCACAAATAATATGGCTGAATATAATTAAATCAAGTAGATGGGGAATTAAATAGATGTTTCTTGCACGGTGATCTTCCCAGGTGACAGGGATCACACAACTATGCTTTCACAGTTAATGGGCATCTGTGTGTTCAAAGGATGCTTTAATTTTCTTCCTCTATATTCTTGGGTGGATCTGTTATCTAAAGATCCTCAACCTTTTTGGCACCAGGGACCAGTCTTCTAAGGACTGGGGTGGCAGGGAGGCATGGTTTCAGGCTATTCAAATGCATTACATTTATTGCATACTTTATTTCTATTGTTATTACATCAGCTCAACCTCAGACCATCAGGTTTTAGATCCCTGAGTTTGGAGACCTCTGTGTTAATCAGTAAATATTTATTACCTACTAAGTGTCATATGGGTTTCCCTGGCGGCTATGGGAAAGTGTCTGCTGCAATATAGGAGACCTACTTGCAATACAGGAGATGCAGGTCTGATCCTTGGGTCAGGAAGATCCCCTGGAGAAGGGAATGGCAACCCACTTCAATGTCCTTGCCTGGAAAATTCCATGGACAGAGGAGCCTGGAGGGCTACAGTCCACGGGGTCCCAAGAGTCAGACATTACTTAGCGACTAAATGACCATGTGCTACATATCCCTGCAATATTATAGATGCAAAGTCTTTGCCTTGAAAAGTTCTCAATATAATAGGTGATACAGCGATGAAAACACTAATTGCAATGCAGTGATATTACTGATGAGAGAGTAAGTCTAAAGGCATGCACCTGAAAAAAATTCTCATTTTAATAAAGTGATTCATTTTATAAAGAATTTTCCCCAAATTTCTCTTACTTACTACTACTGCTAAGTCACTTCAGTCGTGTCCAACTCTGTGCAACACCACAGACGGCAGTCCACCAGGCTCCCCTGTCCCTGGAATTCTCCAGGCAAGAACACTGGAGTGGGTTGCCATTTCCTTCTCCAATACATGAAAGTGAAAATTGAAAGTGAAGTCCCTTAGTCATGTCCAACGCTCAGCGACCCCATGGACTGCAGCCCACTAGGCTCCTCTGTCCATGGTATTTTCCAGGCAAGAGTACTGGAGTGGGGTGCCACTGCCTTCTCCACTCTTACTTAAGGTTATGGCAATTCTTCGGGGTGGGCATTACTTTCCTCACTTGTTTGCAGATGAAGAAACGAACATTTAGAGCAGTTTAGTGGCTTCCCAGGGTTATATACTTAGCAAATGAAAAACTTAGGATACAACTGCTCAACTATTCATGTTTCATGTTATGTACTCAGAAATATTAATTGGTGGACTGACTCCCTTGACTTCCAGTCACGGACACAGGGAAGTGTCCCTGTGGTTCACAAACACATGCACACACACGTGCACACACATGTGCTGCATCCCCAGGAATATGACTGCTGATGAAGTCAAAAATTGGAGTTGAGAAGTTTAAATTCAAGATGTTGAGAAAATGTGAATAAAAGGAAATGATTACATTTTCTTCATCAATTAGAAAAATCATTTACTCTGCTAAGCACAAAGTTTCTCCCACCAGTACTAGTGGAGCAGGCTTGCAAGAAAAAGTCCTCATCAGGAAGAGAAAACAGGATCTTCATGGCAGTCCAGTAGTTAAGATTCCATGCTCCCATGCAGAGGGGATAGGTTTGATCGCTGGCTGGGGAAGTAAGACCCATATGCCACACAATATTGCAAAAAGAGAGAGAGAGAGAAAAAAAAACAAACACAAATTCACTGCATGACATTGTGACAAATTTTGCTGGAAGACAGAAGATAGAGAAGATTTTTCCTGCAAAGATGTAGAGAAGGAGGGAAGCTGCCTTCATCTGTTGAGGAAGCTGAGGAAGTGAGAAGCAAAATTTCGTAAGAGAGAGTTTTGACATGTTAACAGTGAGTTACTTATTGGACAAAAGAGAAAAATTATTCTACGTTATACTGTACACAAGATAAAGAATTCAATTCAATTATTATAAAAAAAACTTACTCATTAAGTATATTTGCAGTCACTCTGAGGTACCACGAATCAATTTTTGAGAAGCTTAGAAAATTCCAAATAACCTCTTGTAAATATTTAACTCTGCTCACGGAATCCACGGAGTTTATCTGTGCATTGTCACTTCAGATGACATGAGGATTGTCAATCGCCATGTTCCACTTCTTACTTCCTCTCAGATGTCAAGTTCTGGGAGAGTTAGTGGAAGCACATTAATTATTCCCACATTAAAAGCTGGACGTGGAATCACATCCCCTTTCCACCTGTTTATTTACTTATGCTTTCTCTTTTCCTTAGGGGTCACTGGCCAGTGATCACTGCTGCTCAACAACATCCCAAAGCAAGAAGCACCCTCATTAACCTGATGGTAAAATCAAACTGATTTCTTACAGCTCAAACTTTTAGCTAGTTAATATATGTTTCATATTGCAACCAGTTGTTCAGCTGTCATATTCACCTGAATGTACTTTCAGCTTGGTTAACGCATCTCATAGAACCAGCAGCAGAGCAACCAAAAACGTTATTTTTCTTTCTGAGTGGGTTTTCCTGGCTGGCATCCTCTTGTTCACTGGAGAAGAAATAATTACTCATCTACCAGTGCCTTTCATGAGTTCACAGGACATACACTGCAACCCTACTTTCTATTATGGATCTAGACAACTCTTATTTATTACCTTTGTAGGTCAAGGCACAGTTCTGCATGATGTGGAAGTTAAGTTGGTACTTAAATTACTTCCTGTAAATAACACTCATTAACCATGGTGACCTGAGAACACTTTCAATTTAAGAAGCTGCCCAGTGAGGAGAGTCCTTATATTAATTCTGATACAGCTCCAGCTTCTCCTGCTTTTTTTTACCCAGTGACATTAACTTTTGGCTCCCTAGCCCAAAAGAAGAGCTCTTTCACCTTTTTCCACATAGTTCAGTAACACATTTATTTCTGAAAGAAATGGCATTTGTTGTTGTTGTTTACTCAATAAGTCGTGTCTGAATTTTTTGACTCCGTGAACTGCAGCCCACCAAGCTTCTCAGTCCAGGGGGTTTCCCAGGCAAGAATACTGAAGTATGTCTTCTGCTTGGCGGGTGAATTCTTACAACTGAGCCCCTTGGGAAGCCCTGGAAAAGTATCTAAATCCTAGTAATTTATTTTCATAGCATTCAAACTTGCCCTATGTAAACCATGCATTTTTGGTAGATAAAAGAGATGCATTTTAAGAAAGCGAAATCTTACAAATTCTTTAATCAATGACAAAAAATGAGACATCTTTATCTTTATAAACTCTACCAACATTAATGTTCTTTGTGTATATTACAATGCACTGTAGGTATTAAGCTCATCTTGAAGTCAAAATGCTTGAGGTTGGTACAAAAGAATATGAGAAGTAAAAACTGGAATTGCACTAACACCAATTTTTAACTGTCACTTTCGTTTCTAATCTTTTTCTGAGTATAACCAGGTGTGATTGTTACAGACAGGAAAAATACAAATATGCCTGTGGGCTTATGTTAAGCCAAATGTACAGAAATGTAAATCTATTTTCCCATACTTCAAAAAATTATTTGAATGAGAATGCCTTGCTGCTGCTGCTGCTACTGCTGCTGCTAAGTTGCTTCAGTCATGTCTGACTCCGTGCGACCCCATGGCAGTCCACCAGGCTCTGCCATCCCTGGGATTCTCCAGGCAAGAATACTGGAGTGGGTTGCCATTTCCTTCTCTTAATGTGTGAAAGTGAAAAGTGAAAGTGAAGTTGCTCAGTCGTGTCTGACTCTTAGCAACCCCAGGGACTGCAGCCTACCAAACTCCTCCATCCACGGAATTTTCCAGGCAAGAGTACTGGAGTGGGGTGCCATTGCCTTCTCCAAAAGAATGCCTTAGGCATATGCATATATCCTAAGGCTACTTTCATTTGCTACATTTGAAAACATACCACAACACCAACAGGAGATGTGAATGAGTCACACAGTTCTGGAATTTAGATTTAACTCCTGGATTAGCTGGAGGAAGAGGAGTTACTACCAAGTTCATAATGAGTTCTTTGTGGGAGTGGTTTTGCTGTGATTGGGTAGGCTGAAGGACAAAAATACGTGTGGAAAGTGAGCATAATCTGAGGACTACTACATACAGGAGGTGAACAGCATATGGTAGGCCTCTAGACACACCGAAATTCCCAGATTACCGTGAAACCCCCTCTATGGCAGCTCCTCTTTGGACTAAGTCATTATCCTTGATGTCTGGAAAGATCAAGTGCTTATCCTGCAAATATCTGTAGACTCGAAATCACATTCTAAGTGTCTGGTAAACATGAGCACTCATCCATGAGGCCCCAATGTTCACAGGTTTATGATCTAGCTCAAAAGGCAGAACTAAAACATATGTAATGATTGGAGAAGTAAATGCTAAACTATGTCAAATTCCCTATTGTAAAGAGTTAGATGGATTAAACAGCATTCTGCTCTAGAGCTGGTGGAGAGGGTCACATTATTAAATAATTTGTAGGATTTTATACAGTTTCAGGAAAAAAGAAATACCATTAGTGAGAGGAAAACAATGAAATGAACACAGATTGGATGAAAGATACTGGGCAGGTCCACCTCATCAGAGTGGAGTTTAGGAGTTATGTGCGTGCATGCTCAGTAGCTAAGTTGTGTCTGACTATTTCACAACACTGTGGACTGTAGCCCACCAGGCTCCTCTGTCCATGGGATTTCACAGACAAGAATACTAGAGTGAGTTGTTCTTTCCTTCTCCAGAGGATCTTCCCAATCAGAGATCGAACCTGCATCTCCAGCTTTGGCAAGCGGATTTTCTTTTTCTTTCTTTCTTTTTTTTTAAACCACTGAGCCACTCTTAGGAGTTACAAATGCTGTTAAAAAAAATTGAGAGAGATGAGCCATATTCCAAGCTGATGCAGGAGAACACTTACATAGCCACCAGGGATGATTTTAGGTCTTTAAGCCATTGTATTTTGGCAAAGTTGTCTAACAGGGACATGAAGAAGGATTAGAAAGAAGACACAATCCACAGCCAAGGGGATAAACTCAGTACCTTACAGTAATCCACAGACTTGATTCTTATTTTCATTGTCTGGGAACTTAAATAGTGTCTGCTTCATAATAGCTTCTTAATAACATTTTTTTTCTTTTGAATTGATATTGAATGCACTTGTCCTTCCTGGCCCACTAGAATTTTGGAAGGAGCAAATTGAAAATGCTTGCCAATCAAAAAGCATGATCCAAATGATGTTGTTGTATGGAAGGGTGAGAAGGCAAGATGTGAATGATAACATGAAAAGCACCTCCAAGATTTTAAAACTAAGAATGGGAAAAGCACATGTCCTTGAAAAGCAGTGCCAAGAAGAATTTTTTAGAAGAATAATGAATACATGCCTGAATTATTTAAATCTCATGTGAAGATGCTTTAAGAGGTGCAGTTTACATGAGAGATCAGACTATAATTGCAGGTGGCAATACTAACTAATATTCATGGTCTGATATAAGCCAAGTAACATGTCTTGCCTTCAAATACTAAGGAGTTGCAGGGCATAGAATATGTTTTATATTACACGATTAGAATTTGTTGGCCATTATTGCATATAATAATGACTCATTTTTTTACATTTTAATGGTCATATGAACTAGTAAAACTAGCAAAATTAGCAATTCAAGATTCTATGAAGTCCAGTGAATATACAAATTGTTGTATTAGAATTCAAGAAGCATTAGAAAAAAGTCCAGGAAAATGGTGGAGCTTTTCTGTTCTAATGGGCAATTAAAACAGCCTTAAAATGTTGTTTGAAGAATAAGCGTTTGTGCGTGCTCAGTTGCTCAGCTGTGTCCAACTCTTTGCAACCCCATAGACTACAGTCTGCCAGGTTCCTCTGTCTGTGGAATTTTCCCCGCAAGAATACTGGAGTGGGTTGCCATTTCTTACTCCAGGGGATCTTCCCAACCTAGAGATTGAACTCTTGTCTCTTGTGTCTCCTGTATTAGCAGGCGAATTCTTTATCACTGAGCCACTGAAGAATATAGGTTGTCAAAATACTCTATATATTATTTATTTTTCTTAAATAGATTTTTAAAACCTTCCAAAGGAGAATATTTTGCTGAGGCCACTAAATAAGCTAGGGCAAATTTGTATGAAATAAAAAATACAGCTCCACCATACAGACTGGCTACAATAATTTCTTCCTAGAAATACAGAAAGTGGCCACATTAAAATGTTTTCAGTATGTATTCTTTCTTATATGTAAATAGAAAAATGTCCTAGAGTTTTCAAATAGTTGTTATTGAATCACCTGCTGGACCAGCTCCTTTGATGTTTGGGTCATTTATTCTCATTTTGCTGTCTAGACTGAAGAAGCTATTACTTAATCTCAGGCCTGGTTATTTTATCCATCTTTCCTTAGAGAAGATTTGACTAAATCAATTTAGCTCTAATGTAGAAGTATGCTCCCTGGGATTATTGAAGAATGATATATTTTCCAACCACAGAATAAATATAGAATATTTTTCCAAGTAGTAATGAAGACTACATGGATCATTTGCACAGCAAGAACACAATTATTATTATTTGAAATGTTACCTATAAATATTCATAGGGTAAATGTTGAATATTCATTTAAGTATTTTGAGAAAACATGTATTGTCCTGAGACATGTATTACTTATCTTTGCTAAGTTGCTTCAGTGGTGTCCGATTCTGTGAGACCCCGTGGACTCCATCCCCCGTGGAGCCCATCAGCTCCACCGTCCCTGGGATTCTCCAGGCAAGAACACTGTTGCCATTTCCTTCTCCAGTGCTTGAAAGTGAAGTTGCTCAGTCGTGTTTTGCTCTTAGTGACCCCATGGACTGCAGCCCACCAGGCGCTATATCTAACGTAAAGGGAACATAGCCAGTGATGTTAGGACAAAAATACTGGGTTGGTCAAAATATCAGTTCTATTTTTCCATGAAATGTTAGGTAGGGGAAAACGAATATGTTTTGACCAACCCAACAGTAGTTAGTAGTCTACTCAAGAGAGTGTGCATATGCAGAAAAAGTGATCCTGTTATAATTTTGGCCAATTATTACACTGAAATTAAAATATATATATATGTACGATAGTTCTATTTAGACTATCATTAGGTTTCTATACGGAAGTGTGAATTGTTACATATGACTATCCTGTTATCATTTATTGAGAAGAATATTAGAGACCATTGGGTCCTAGAAATGCTTCCTTTAACCTGGTGGCGATACTGAGAAGTCTTAACATGAACTTCTTACTTTCATTTTAACATTCTTTGCTAATTCAGACGGCAAGAAAAGAAAAATTCTTAGCTAGAGGTAAGAAGATGCATCTCTTTGTATTTAACTATGATGTTGAATCCAGATGACTAATAGAGTTAATCCTTGACCTGAATCATGGCAGGTGTTGTACTTAATCTAAACTTCACATATCATATCCCCCAAATTGTAACTGTAGTAAGAATAAGAAAATAATAATAATGCTTGCTACTTCTAAATTATCGGTCACAATTCCCATAGTATTACATATGCAGTTTCTTGAGATTTTAGAGTATAAAACAAGATAAACATGAGACATTACTATTAGAGATTTTCCTTAATGGTGTGTTCAAGAAGTTGATGGTAACTTAGGAGAGTGTGTTCACTGTCATTGTTTTCACTGACAGGATTTATAAGCATAGACGTAGATAGTGATGGTTATACATTTTATTTTTCTGTCTAAACTCTAAGGGCCTTCCTCAAGTGGCACTAGCAATAAAGAACCCACCTGCTGATGCAGCAGATGTGGGTTTGATCCTTGAATCAGGAAGGTCCCCTGGAGGAGGGCATGGCGACCCACTCCAGTATTTTTGCTTGGAGAATCTCATGGACAGAGGAGCCTGGCAGGTGGGTCGTAAAGAGTTGGACATGACTGAAACAATGCAGCAGGCACATTTAAGCTATCACGAGTCAATGTGGCCTCTGACTTGCCAGAATCATTCTAAATACAGTTTTTAAATTCCTAAATTATTTTTGAAATTGATGAGATAGAATATTTTATAAATTCTTTTCTATTATAAACAGGTTTAGATATCATGAATATTATCTCTTTTAATGTTCAGTTATAAACGATGATGCTTTAATACTCTATAAAAAATACAGCAAATTTTGATTGATAAATATATTCCTTCTACTTTATATTCAGACTTGTACGATTTTTTAGAGTAATTTTTTCTATATAAGCCTCAAATACTTTTTAAAAATTACTACATACACTTTATATAACATTTGATTTAAAATGTTGGCACAATTTTTTATCACATCTCACATTCATAGCTCCATTATTTTTCAGAACTAACAGTCTCTTTTTCATAGATAGATGTAAAGCAAAAATCTACCAAGCAAAAACAGTTTAACAATTAGGCCACAGAAAACTCAAGTAATCAAAATACTCAAAGACTCAGATTAACATGGGAAGAATTGGACATTAAATAATGCTTATCATTAAGGCCTTGAATTCTTAATTCTACCTTCCTTATCTTTTGTCATCAGGCTGACTGTCTGGCACTCAGTTATTTACTCCTTTCTCACAACCATGCTCTCACATAATCAGAGCCCTTTTATTTAAGGTGATAAGGTGAAGTCGCTCAGTCGTGTCCGACTCTTTGTGACCCCGTGGACTGTAACCTACTAGGCTTCTCCGTCCATGGGATTCTCCAGGCAAGAATATTGGAGTGGATTGCCATTTCCTTCTCCAGGGGATTTTCCCAATCCAGAGACTGACCCTGGGTCTCCCACATTGGAGGCAGACGCTTTAACCTCTGAGCCACCAGGGAAGCCCCTTTCATCTAAATCTCTCCATAATCCACACTTACAATATGTTAAGCATGGCAATTGATATTTTGACCATGGTAGTTCCTTTGTCACAAGTGCCAAAGTCTTAAGAAAACTTTGAAAAATCACATGGAGAAAGAAAAATATTTATTTTTACCATAATTAGTTTTTTATTTTGTTGAATTACAGTCCTTCCAATTTCTCCATACAAGAAAATAAATTGGCACTGAATCAGTTTAAGAATTTATATGAAGGATAACATAGCTAATTTTTAAAAAGTGATTAAACTTGAAAATTTAAGGAAAAAGGGATAAAAATGTTTAGCTTGAAATAGTTAACCAAAACCAGGAAACCAAAAATGCAAAACAACAATTATTTTCATATAGAAGAATATCTCTTTCAGTTTTTCACTTAGAGTGATCTTGGAAACATGGATTTTCTTAATGAACTTTGGAGTAGAAAACAATCTTAAAGCATCTTCACTGATGTTCAAATGAATTTATTTAAAATAAAATGTTGATATATAATCCACCATAATTCTTTCCTTTCAAAAAGTTAAATGTCTTGACTGTATTTTGTTTAAAATAATAATTTTAAAAATTAAAGGAGAAATTTATATCTCAAACTGAGAAATACTGAATCACATATGTGACTATATTTCAAGAAGTGAAAAATGCAGAATCTACTATAAATTGTGTTGTGACCTCACAATATTTTTTGACTCTTTTCTGTATTTTTAATGAAATGACTTAAAGGACAAACTTTATTTATAACTGTCAACAAAAGCATGTCAACTCTGATAGCTTAGCCCTCCTTTGTGTGCATTTCAACAATTTCCATTTCAACTTCAAATGAGCTTTATTTTGATCCAACGTGTGTAGGAAGACAACAATACTTTAAGGAGACATGACAAATGTTTACTTTTCGAGTGTGGTCATGCTGCTGCTATAAGTAAGCTGAGATGCAGGCATGTCATAAAGACAGTAGTTTTCATCCATAAAGCTGATCATGTTTCAGTGTGACAAAGACTTCCTGTTTTCAAAGATTAGCAAAAACTCTTTCTATTTATTCTGATTGAATTTATTAGAAACTCTGTTCTATGATTTACATGATTGTATATTATGAATATTCAAAAGCTAAGTATCTGCAATTTAAAAAGCCAATAAAACCACAAATCAGTCCAAGATGGTTATAGTCAGACCCTTTGTTGTACACCTGAAGCTAACACAACATTGTAGATTAACTACACTTTAATTTTTTTAATGGTTAAGAAAACAATAAAAGGCATCTCACAGTACTCCCTTGCTCCCCCCTCCCCCAGGTGAGGAAATGACAATCGGATCCCTAGAAAGGGACTCTCACCAGAAGCTGGCCATGCTGACGCTCTGATCTTGGCCTTCCAACCTCCAGAAGTATGAGAAACAAACTGCCACCCACTCTGCAGTGCTTTGTTACAGCAGCCAAGATGGACTTGAGACGTTGCTCCTGTTTTACGTTATGAGCCTGTCTTGCCCCTTTGGACTGAGCAGATCCTCTATTTTGGAGATATACAGAGGACATGAACCATTATTTGGATATTACAAAGAGATATGAATGTGCTTGCTACCCATCCTGAAGATGTAGTGCATTCTATCTATATTATCAATTCAAAATAACTGGTACTTAAAATCTATCAACCTGAATTGCATGTCTTTCTCAGCCACTGAAGAGAGAAAGATTAAGAGAACCATACATATACTGAATCTCCACTATTTTTGCCAGACTGCAGTGCACTAATATTTTACTTCAATAAAATAATAATTTGATTTGATACTGTACACAGTGTACACAAAATATTAGCCTGTACCATCAGGCTGAGTGACACGATTGCAGCAGCTTAGTTTGTCATTTCATTGCAGAGGCCATTTGAAGTGAGGTTAGAAGTGGTTTCCTGCTCTTGGTGATGCCACTGCCTATGATTACTTTATAGATGCCTATTGGTATTATTGACACTTATTATGGCCAAACACTCTTTTATCCACATCACAAACACTGGTGCAGCTATAAAGCTTGCTTTCAAAAGACTATTTTTAAAAGCTTTTTATTTTGTATTGGAGTATAGCCAATTAACAGTGCTGTGATAGTTTCAAGTGGTCCACCCAAAGAGACTTTTTTTTTAAATATACAGGGATATAAATATGAAGAGAACATAGAAATATGTATGATAGGAAAAATTAAATCTTGTGATGAAAAGGCTGAAAATTTGTCATTGAAATGAGCCCTAAAACCTGCTGTGTGACTCAGGGCAGATTTTGACTCAGTGTTTCATTGATGCCATCTGCACGAGTTCCTACCCAGTCAATCACTCATTGATCCTTGTTCCATTTATGTTGTTAATAGATTTCTCAAGAAAAGTCAGTAGACCTGATATTATTTGCATTTTTTTTAAACTCACAAAATACAACTATCTGAGAGCATTTGTCATTATCTTAAAAACCAGTTTAATTTTATAAGAAAAGCATCTGTTCATTCCTTTGGATTTCAGATCATTAGTTTTTAAAAGTCTTTTATTTGCAGAGATCAAGGTTTACATGTTTAATCAAAATGATAGTAGCATCTTGTAATAATCTTCTTTGAAGAGGTAGAAGGGTAACTTCAGGAAGAAACTGTTAAATATCAGGTATAAGGAGGAAAGGTCTAGAAAGCTGAAACAATGGAAATCTTTTGTTTCCCAAATAAATGTGAGATTTGGGATGTGCAGTTTGTAGAGATTATCCTTAATATGTAACCTATAAATGCCAACATCTGCTCTTAAAGCTTTCAATGATTATGTTTGTTAAAGATCAGTAAGGTTTATGTGGTAATTCTCATTGGTATCAGGGTGGTCACTGAACTTTTGTTCTTTGGGGAAAGTAAACATACCATTTAGTGACTTTTTGTTTTTCAATGAAAATTACTTCCATCTCTATATTTATTCATGCTAGTTGGGAAACAGATTGCCGAAGACTAAAGGAAATGTGTAAGGTCAGAGGTATTGAATTTTGATGTATATTTATACTTTCATAAAGCAAGTTCTTGAAATAAAGTGTATTACAAAAAATGTGTCTCCCTGTTCAATAATGCTATCTTAAATCTCTCGTAGGTTACAACACCTCCATATGGATTTGCGTCAGATCAAAAACATTTGGACATTGTTTACATTCACTTTAGCTTAGTTTTGGGCTTCCCAGGTGCTGCCAGTGGTAAAGAAAGAATCTGACTGCCAGTGCAGGAGATGCAGTCTGCTGAGACAGGAAGATTCTCTTGAGGAGGAAATGGCAACCTACTCCAGTATTCTTGCCTGGAAAGTCCCATGAACAGATGAGCTTGGCAGCCTACAGTCCATGGGGTCACAAAGAGTCAGACAGGACCTAGTAACTAAACTACACTGAGCTGCAGTATAGTTTAGTTTACTAATCAGTGTTTACTTACTAAAAGCTCATTGTTCATGCATGCTGCTTGTTTGTGTCTGCATTTTTTCAAGTTTACCATTATGCTTAATGTCAGCTGAGTATGTTGATATTATGATGCTGGGACGTGAAGGCAGTGATTGAGTCTCCATCAGGAATGTCCAAGAATAAGGGAATATTGGGTCTAATAACAACTGTGAGCTTATCATTAAGAGGCCCCATGATATATGATCACAGAAAAAAATCTATATGGGGGAGAGAGAAATGATAGACTTGACATTTAAACTAATCTTTCAAAGTATGCAAGCATGAATGATTTAACAACCTTTAATAGAAACTTGCTTCAAAATGATTTACCATATGCTGCAGACAATTTTGAGAAAAACAGAGATTCCAATTAAAACTTAATTTGGTATATAAAACGGAGTTTCTCAATTACCTGTACTGTCATTTTAATTTTGGATGCCGCCATGTATATAGCCTGTGGCCAGCCGACACACTACTATAAATCACAACATGGAATCAATTATGCTGAATAAAGAACTGTATTCTTCTTGTTATAAGTACAGAATATTTAAAACCAATTAATATTCCAAAATTAATTAGAATGTATTTCACAGCTCAGCAATCTCACAAATAAGGTCCTCATTAAGAGAAAGACACAAAGAGGCATTCTGATGACAAGATAATCAGCACATACTGTATTTGCCTTGTATTATCTAGCAGGATAATATTTTAATAGCCCAAGGAAATATATTTTTGGATGGGTTTTACTTACTGAAGCCAAAGAAGAGGCGTTGCTTTGTCAGGTGTGAGAGGAATTCACCACGTTGCATGAGTCAGAGCTCCCTGGAAGAAAGTTTATTTTAGATTCTGAAGGAAAATATAGGATAATTTAGACTAGAAAACGTGCCACAGGGGTAAAAACTACACTTTATCAGAGGGCTTATGTGGAAAATGTGTTTCTCAGGCTTCCTGTGGTAAACGGTTTCCAACATGGCGGCCACCGCCCGCTTCCTCCTGCACAGACATGCAGCTCCCTTTTCAAAAGGTGGAGAGCTTCCCTCTGCTGTGTGCTGGCCCTGTGTTTCGCTTTGACAAATAAAATATGAAGAAACAGCTTTCAAAGATTCTTGAGCCCAAGGCTTATGATGATTGGCAGAATGTAGTTCCTGAGTCTTGCAAATCTCCTTCTTAGAACCCAGCCTTCTTGGTGTGAAGAGGAAGACAACAGCTGAACCTGCAAATTCCCACCCAGCAGCCAGCACCAACTTCCAGTCCTCTGAGGAGGTATGTTTGGTCCTTCTAAGCCATCCCAGTGCTGTAGTCAGTGCCAAGGAAAGAAGAAGAAATGGCAGTGGATCTTCCGAACTCAGACAGATATGTTGTTATTTAACGCAGCACGTTTTTAAGAGAATTTTAATACATCAGTTGACAACAAAACACCTGTATTATACATTAATGTTCAGTCTAAGGCAGATTGTTGCAAATTTTAATTTGTTTTATTTCAAGGAGAGCTGTTCCTTTCATTTTGTTCATTTATTTTCTTTTGTTATTAGTGTGTTACATGCTATCTTAGGGAATTTCAGTACTTGTACTATATTATTTTCGAAGGGGGAAAAAAAAGTATTTTGTTAAGCAGTAATGACTTAGAATTAAGAATCAGATACTTAAAAGAGGCAATTTTGAGGAAGTGTATCCTCTGAGAAACTGGGAGAGGTCCACTCAGGGAACAGAAACAAGCCCAGGAGCAGTTTTTAATCACTAGATTGAGAAATACCACATTCTGGGACATTGCTTGATAACTGAACTTTAGAGGGGAAGGAATGCAGAATTCTGAAGGCAATTCCAAAAGGGACAGAAAAGGGGGAAAGTGACTCATGGATAAGACAATCTCATCTTCACGAAGTTCATGAAGATGTTCTAGCGCTGATTTGCTGTGTAGGTGGTGAAAATTAGGTGCATGTGTAGACTCTACAGTCAAACCCGAATGAGAGCTGGGGTAGGGGCAGATCATGGGGAAGGGTCTGCAGCAGACACTGTGATGAAGGAAAAGAACACCCCCACCATAATCGCGGGGGGTGGGGGGGCTTACCTGGTCCTGGGAAGTCTCATGGACAGAGGAGTCTCATGGGCTACAGTCCATGGGGTTGCAAAGAGTTGGACTGAGCAACTAACACACACACACACACACACAGCATAATCACAGGCTCAACTGCACGTGCTTGAGTAGCTATGCATTGTTATGGGGGACAAATTACCCTGTCTGACACCACTTTTCAACCCTTATAAAGCATGCTTATTTTTTTGCAGTGACATCTGAAAATAAATACAAACAAATATACAAAGTAAATTACATTCTAGGATTTTTTAACATTTATATGACACATAAGAATTATGCCATTTGTCATTACATTTTTTTTTGCTCAGAAGTTGTACTTTGGAAAACTTTGAAGAAGTCCATTATTTCTCTCCTAAAATTGATCATTCACTCTTATAGGTACTGAATGAGTGTAGCTTTCAACATATTTTACCTCCCTTAATGGCTTAACCTTTTCACAAGATACTTTATCTTGTACCTTTATAGGCTATAAATGTATTCTGTCTGGATGAGATTCATTTATAGCCAAAATAAAATAGAACACAAAGCAGGTTATGTGTCAGTGCTTTTAATTGTATAGTTTATTTACTAAGGTCCATGTAATGGTCTCTGTCAATGAAAATTTGCAAACATTACTGCTGTTGTATAGTGGAGATGAAAATAAATTTCCAAGAATAGAATAGATATGTACTGGCTACACAGCTTTTAAAAGGAATAATTATCTGTGTTTTGGGATTTTTAAGAGAGTTATGCACAATTCCTTCAAAATGCCTTGTAGATATTCAATGGATGCTTTGAGAAGTGTGATTATTTCTGCCCTTACCTTTGGCTGATTATAGTCAATGATATCTCCTGCATACATGTGAGATGCTTCCAGCAGTTTCTCCTGTTGGAAAGCATGCTTGACAAAAGAATTGCTAGCTGGATTTATTACAGTAATAGGGTTTCTTGTTCTAGCTTCTATTTACTCAATGGCTATAGAGTCAAAGGGAAGAAATGCCTGTAAAATGTGTGATATAAACATGCTCTTCAGGAAACAAGATTACAGCCACCACAACAGACTCATCATTGACTCATGGGCCACCATTCTTATAACAAGCCCACTTTAGAGTAGTAGAGCATTGTCATGTTTGAAGGAGTTTACTTTAAATAAACAAGTTGAATGCTGTGAAACTAGCTCTAAAGAATATGCACTTTTTTCATCGTATGCTTTATTCAATACAATGCAAGCTGCAGAAAATTTTCGGACTTTTTAAAATATTGTATCTAAAGAGAAGTACTTTGCTTGGGACAGGAATATTTGTTGAATAAATGAGTAAATAGAGCCTACAGGTGAAAAGCCTGCTTTTATTTCCTAGTTTGCAAAGCTAAGTATGCCCGATGCTAGAAAGTGAAAGAGGGCCAATGGCTGTAACCAACTGTGTCTGTTTTTAAGCGCAGTTGCTGCCATGCCAGATGGCTCAGTGGTAAAGAGCCTGTCTACCAATGCAGGAGACACAAAAGATGTGGATTCGATCCTTGGGTGGGGAAGACACCCTGGAGGAGGAAACGGCAACCCACTCTAGTATTCTTGACTGGAAAATCCCATGGACAGAGGAGCCTGTAGGCTATAGCTCAAGTGGACACAAAGAACTGGACATGACTTAGCGACTGCACATGCACACAGGGATAAACAGATTACTCTGAACTTTTACAAAATACCCAGTTCTACCTGCTAGTCTTTAATGACAACTCTCTGGTAGTTTCTGACTTAAAGGTTTCCTACAGATTTGAATGAAACTCTAGAAACATTGACAAGATAAATATGAGATACTGCTCACTATGGGAGTTAAATGTTTTTAGGTGGAAGAGTACCATAACCTCAGATCTGCCCTAAACATAGCCCAAAAATACAAGGCAAGTCTTCTGTGCTACTGCTATTAAAAACCATAGCACCCTCATCACTAAGATGCCTGAAAATGACATTCTCTATGGGTAGATTTCATCACCTTACCCACTGGGTGAAATGGTCTTGACTACAATAATCAGGCAGTTTCCACTCACTTCAGGTATCTGCTTAAATTCCCAAAGGAGCTCTTTGAAATGGTACTTTCTGCCCTGTGACAACCTAGAGGGGTGTGAGGGGAGTTGGGAGAAAGTCTCAAGAAAGAGAGGACATATGTCTGATCCATGTGGACATGTGGCAGGCACCAAAACAATATTGAAATTATCCTCTAATTGAATAAATTTTTTAAAAAGTGATACTTTATAAAAATGACCAAAGAACATGTAGAAAATATGTGAGCCCACATTTGTAGAAGGCTTGTTTGGAATCTGGAAATAGGAAGGTGTGAATGAGTCTGACTGTATCTAGATAATTTTCCCAGTGGCTTTAGAAGCTGCAATGAAGAGGTCAAGATCACCATTAGATCTACGGGAGAAAAGCAATGGACAGAGCTTGGTACTCTTTTCCTCAGAATTTTAGAATTCTTCAAGTATTGGAGTTTCTCCTTTCCATCTCAGTAACCACATCTGCACATATTTATTGAACAATAAATATATGTCTTTGAATATGCACAAAGGTATGGATGGCTTTTTATAGTCAAAATATTAATTTCTGACAAATTTTTTTCTTCAGCTCTCATAGAAGAAATTAAACAAGTGTAAGACAGTTGAACTCATACTTCCTCTGGCCTGAGCAGAGTGGTCTACCTGGCCTGAGCAGAGTGGTCTACCACTATCTGATGCTTTAAAATTAGTCTGTCTCTATTCCTAATATAAAATTTTACCTAGTATGTAATTTTTTTTTTTTTTTAGATTTCACTTTGAGGCATGTGAGATCTTAGTTCCCTGACCAGGAATCAAACCCAGACCCCTTCCATTGGAAGCTCAGAGTCTTAACTCTGGGACCACTAGGGAAGTTTCCTGTATTTCACATTTTTAAAGTTCCTTATTCTTAACTGTGCTTAGGGCCTGGACTTTTTGAGAAAATGGTGTTAATAGTTGATAGGTTATTGTATTAGTGTTCTAGCAGATTTATACATATGTATTTAAATAGATTATTGTAGCTATCTTTTAAAAAACTGGAGTAATCTTTACCAAATGAATTGTGAGTTTCATCTCTATAGGGACAATGAGTAGAAATAGAAGCATTTTTAGAAAGGGAGAATTTTCCAGCCACAACTTCATAAGTCATATCAAAAGTTGATCTTATATAACACTTATCAGCCACCTAACAATACTTTCTTATACAATGACAGCAATCCATGCCTTTTAGCATAAGTGCAGAAGTAAATATTCTTGCCCATTATAATTCATATTGAATGCTATTTACTTTTTCCTCCCTAAATCTTCATTCCTTACCTGTGAACGAGATTTTAAATAAATAGATAATCTTTAAAAGGTTTCTTTAAACTCTCAAACTCTGAGATTTTCCATGGAGCCTATAATTTTATTCTCTAAAAGTTGTTTTCCCAAGACTTCCTTCCCAAATCTTGTGTCTGCTTGTCATCTATTACATTAGTCTTTCACTCAAGCTTTGTACCATGTGTAATTGTTACAATTCAGTTATCTGTCTGGGTTTCCTTGGGTGACTCAATAGTAAAGAATGCACCTGCTAATGCAGGAGATTCAGCTTTGATGCCTGGATGGGGAAGATCCCCTTGTCAAGGAAATAGATACCCATTCCAGTATTCTTGCCTGAGTAATCCCATCGGCAAAAGAACCTGATGGGTTATAGTCCATGGAGTTGCAAGAGTCAGACATGACTTAGTAACTAAACAGTAACAATTATATGCTATGTTTTGTCAGTTAAATACATATACTACTTTCCCTATACTGCTTGTAATTTAATTTGTCTTTCATGATTGAGAAGTTATTTCAAATTCTGCACTCTTTTGAAACTAAACTAAAAATATTTTGACTACCATCCCCAGTAGTTGTGAAAACATGCAAAATATATGTAAAATTTACAAACATCTCTGTGATAGAGAAGCACAGTTCTTATTGAACTTGGTTCAATAAGATGTAGCTAAGGAAGATGATGATCAGAAGTAAGTCTCCAAAGATACTTCAACATTGCTTTTAAATAGCACAAAAGATTGTCAAGGACTGGTATATCCAAACCACTTTGAGTAGAGAATATGCCCGTGTGAGTTTCTTAGCATATAAGTCAAGTCCAACAACGGTAAAGTGAGCTTAAGCAATGCCAAAGCTGAGATCAGGGCTTCTCAGTTGTCTTAGCGGTAAAGAATCCACCTGCAATTCAGGAGGCCTGGGTGCTGAGTCAGTCTCTGAGTCAAGAAGATCTCATGGAAAAGGAAATGGCAATTCACTCCAGTATCCTTGCCTGGATAATCCCATGGACAAAGGAGTCTGATGGGCTACATTCCATGGGGTCACAAAGAGTCAGACATGACTGAGTGACGAAGCCTGTGTGCAACGTTGAGATCACAAAAACATCAAGGTAAAAGTCACTACAGAAATGCAGTCATTTAGCCTCTCGGTGCATAAATGAGGAGACATCTTGTCAGCAGAAGATGATCAACAAGATTTTTTGCATGTTACTGTAGCATACAATGTGTACTTTACCCAACATAACATAGCGTAACATATGAGCACATTTTATATGTAGCAGAAAGAAACACTGAATTATTTTATCAAATGCCAGAGTTTATTTCTACTCATTTTCACCGAATCTGTAAAATAAAATTACGTAGTAGAAAGCCTTCTTTCCAAACAATATGACTACAGGAAAAACAGAAGACAAATTTTTGTACTACTGAACCAAAAATGTGTGCACTGTCGCAGGCGATTGGAACCCCCAAGAAGTTATTTAATAAGACCAAACTTCTGTTCCTTACAGCTAAGTGTTTTTCTCCTGTAGAAGATACTATGCAATCCAGAAAAGACATTGCCCTTTCAAGCTAAACTGCAGGTGATACTAACATGAGAGTCTATTCAGAGACCTTTATTTATTTTTTTAAGTTAGACTTTATTGTTGACAGTGGTGTTAGGTTCACAGCAAAAGTGAGCATCGATTTTTCCATATGCCTCCTTCCCTTGCACACACATATATCTTTCCCATTTTCCAAATATCCCACCATTCTATCTATTAATATCTATCTATCCATCCATTTTTTCATCTCTATTATCTATTTATCCACCATCTATCAATCCATCTATCCATTTATCTATTCATCTCCATCTGCCTATCTATGTATTCACTGATCCATCTATCTATCCATCCATCTCTCTACTGATCTCTACTGATCTCTATCTATTAAAAAAATAGAGAGAGAGAGAGAGAGAAAGGAAAGAGATAATTACAAAATAGTGACTGCCAGGATAAGTTAAGAGAACAGTGTGTCTCCAAGTCTCTGTGAAGTTGTGCTTTATAAGTTCAAAATACTATCACAATAAAATCTTTATACTTTTCAATATTTTTATGATGTGGACCATTTTAAAGTCTCTATTGAATTTGTCACAACATTGCTTCTGTTTTATAGTTTGGATTTTTTTTGTTTGTTTGTTTCAGGGCTTATGGTATCTTAGCTCCCCAGCCAGAGATGAAAGCTGCATCCTCTGCACTGAAAGGTGAAGTCTTAACCACTGGACCATCAGGGAAGTTCTCACAATATAATCTTCAATAGTCTTTCTGTAGAATTCTGATTTGTTTTACATTTGTTATAAAATGTTAGAATCTGAGATTCTTAAAGCCTGAAAACATAAGTTCAATATTGCCACTTCATCAATTTACAAAGCGCATTGAGACAAAAGCAAACTGCTCCAACACAGTGTTGCTGTTGTTGTTAGTCACTCAATCATGTCTGACTGTTTTCTAACCCCAGAGACTGTAGCCCACCAGGCTCCTTTGTCCATGGCGTTTTCCAGGCAAAGATACAGGAGTGTGCAGTTATTTCCTTCTCAAGGGAATCTTCCTGACCTAGAGATCGAACCCACATCTCCTGCCTTGCAGGCAGATTCTTTACCACTGAGCCACCAGGGAAGTCCAACATAGTGTAGATTATTTTAAATTCCTTCCTAGTTACTGGCATGTACTGTGATTGCACTCTGGATTTTGTGATTTCTGACTCAGTGCTTGGTTTTTATAGCCAGGTACCCTACTGTAGACAGTATTCTAACTAAATACGTTATGTTTGCATTCCAACTACAAAAGTCTACATCTTATTTTAAACATCTTTAAATGGTCTTATAAAAACTGTGAGAAGATATATATGTGTGTGTGTGTGTGTGTGTATAATTACCAAAAGCATATTTTTTTGACCACTTAAAATAAATGTTGGTAGTTTAAAATCCCTAAAATATAAAAGGTAAGTGTAATACTACAGAGGCTGTGATGTTTATTTAGAAACAATCATGTTACTCCAAAAAACATGGTTATGCGATAAATGATAACATATACAAATAAACAGTGAACTTGCTTTTCAAAGACAATTAGATCAACTTGTTTGGAAATAGCTCCTTTCAAACACAAAGGAGATTATCATATTTATGACTTGTGCAAGAAGCAAAAGAATCTGATTTTAAAATTTCATTTAATTTTCCCTGGGGTGGGGGGTGGGCAGAAACCTAGAGAAATGAATAAGCAGAGAAATGAGTAAGCAAATAAATGTTCCATTTTCCTTTCAATGATTTATTAAAGAATATCAACTTAGAAAGGTCAGGATGAGCATATTTGTTGAGACTTAAGAAAAGTGAGTGCAATGGACTAAATGTTTGTGCTTCTCCAAAATTCATATGTTGATGCTCTAATTAGAAGCCTGATGATATATGATGTCCCTTGGGAGGCACTTAGATTATGTTATGAACTTATGATAGGATTAGTGTCCTTTAAAGGATAGAAAATGACCAGAGCTCTCTTTCCATAACATGAGAACAGCTAGAAGGTGACCTGGTGAAGCTGGAAACTGTGAGGAATAAATCTACTTTTTAAATGACTAATCTATTGTACTTTGTTATAGCAGCCTGAGATAACAAAATGGAGCGATATTAAGGTAATTATTTGCTCTCAAATAAATATAATTGGGGGTGTAAAATATAATTTAGCTCCAAATTACTGGGACAAATGATCAGCCATGGGAATGATAAATCTTTTTTTGTTTGTTTGTTTGCATTTCATTTTTTTCAATTTTACTGAAGTATAATTTTGCCTGGAGAATTCCATGGACAGAGAAGCCTGGCAGGCAGCAGTCCATGGAGTTGCAAAGAGTCAGACATAATTGAGTAGCTAAGCACACACACAAAATTGTGTACAATAAATGCACTATTTTAGGGATACATTAGATGAGTTTTAGCAAATGTATGTACCATATAACTATCAGTGCAATCAGGATATAGAACATTCTCATCAGCCCTGGAAAAATCCTTCATATCCTTTGGTAATTAATCCTCACCTCCACTCCGAATGTTTAGGCAGACACAAAAGTGGCCAGTGCCTGAGCTTAGGGCAAAATCCTGGGACCTAGAATCTGTGTGGAGGTCCAGGAAGCTGGAACGACGTGAGAAAGGGAAATAGGGGTGGTGAGAGCAACCATGGGCAACCATGGACCAGGGAGCAGACCACACTTTGCGAGGACATCTTCGTAAGGTTTTAGATTTTTACTGACTCAAGTGGAAAGCGAGTGCATGACTTTTAAGTAGAGAAATGTCATAATTGGCTTTGTCTTTCAGGAGCAATAGTGAGAAGCAGAGAGAAGAGATTTGGGAGGATGGGATGGTGATGGTGGTGGATGAAGTGGAGACAAAAGGGTGATATTTTGGAAAATGTATCATTGCTCTATAAAACTGAATCAAAAAGCAAGTAGCTTGTTGGAGTTAAGGTTATGGATGCTTAGACCTGGTGGACTTGCTGCAAGGTCATGATGTTATGTATATATTTGATCAGTCACCATGCTCAGATATTTTGTCGATCACTTTTCTAGGTGTTTCAGTAAAGGCATTTTTCAGATGAAAGTAACATTTAATCAGTAAGCTTTGAGTAAAGCCAATTACTTTTTAAATTGTAGTAGACTTTATCAAACAGTTGAGTTTTCCAAAAGAGGAGGGAATTCTTCCAGCAGGTGGTCTTCAGCTTGAACTGCTCCTTCTCCAGGTCTGCAGCCTGCTTGCTCCCCATCTTGCAGATTTTAGATTTGCCAGCCTCCGCAATCCTTGGAAGAAAAGCTATTAAAAACCTAGACAGCATATTAAAAAGCAGAGACATCACTTTGCCTACAAGGGTCTGAATAGTCGAAGCTATGGTTTTTCCAGTAATCAGGCACAGATGTGAGAGTTGGACCATAAAGAAGGCTGAGTGCTAAAGAACTGATGCTTTTGAAGTGTGGTGCTGGAGAAGACTCTTGAGAGTCCCTTGGACTGCAAAGAGATCAAACCAGTCCATCCTAAAGGAAATCAACCTTGAATATTCATTGGAAGAACTGATGCTGAAGCTGAAGCTCCAATACTTTGGCCACCTGATGAGAAGCGCCGGCTCCTTGGAGAAGACTCCAATGCTGGGAGAGATTGAGGCCAGGAGGAGAAACAGACAACAGAGGATTTGATGGTTGGATGACATCACTGACTCAGTGAACATGAGTTTGAACAAACTCCAGGAGCTAGTGAAGGACAAGGAAGCCTGGACATGCTGAAGTTCATGGGGTTGCAGAGTCGGACAGGACTGAGGAACTGAACAATATCAAGAATCCTGTGAACCAGTTCCTTGAAAGACATTTCCCTCTTTGTGTATACAAGTTGACCCTTGATCAACGCCAGCTCCTTGGAGAAGACTCCAATGCTGGGAGAGATTGAGGCCAGGAGGAGAAACAGACAACAGAGGATTTGATGGTTGGATGACATCACTGACTCAGTGAACATGAGTTTGAACAAACTCCAGGAGCTAGTGAAGGACAAGGAAGCCTGGACATGCTGAAGTTCATGGGGTTGCAGAGTCGGACAGGACTGAGGAACTGAACAATATCAAGAATCCTGTGAACCAGTTCCTTGAAAGACATTTCCCTCTTTGTGTATACAAGTTGACCCTTGATCAGCTCAGGGGTTAGGGGTACAAAGCCTCCACATAGTCAAAAATCCACACGTAACTCATGTCCACTCTCATTATCCAAGGTTCTGCATTCTTTGATCCACCAACATTGGATCATGGAGTACTGTAGTATTTATTATTGAAAATATTCCACATAGAATTGGGCCCACACAGTTGAGACCTGTGTTGTTCAAGCGTCAACTATATATGTTATGCCATGTCAGTTGGGTTTCTCCAGGAAACCCTAATACACAATCTTTGGTATACTGCAGATTAGAGATACCTGGAGAGGTGAGCGTAGCAAAAACATTACCCTGAATTGTGTCCCTTTACTATCGACCTCCTGCAGCATGTCAGAACTTGGTTAAGCTCCTGGGGATACAGCAAAAGGAAAGAAAATGACGAGATCCCTGTCCAACTTTCCCAGTGATCGCATTTTGGAAAAGTGCCTTAAACATTGTACATTTCAGGTTCTTAACTTAAAAATAGGCATATGACTAACCTCATTCAGTTGTTGAGAACTTTAAATGTCATAATGCATATAAAGTATTTAGTGGTGAACCAGGCTCAAAATGAGCTCTTTAAAATGACAGTGTTATTATTACTTCTCCCACTCAAAGGGCATTATGTGGCTGCCATGACTGTTAACAGTACAAGTGGTAATAACAGTCGAAGAGATAATAATACCTGCACTGACTTGATTCACTTAACATTTTAAAGAACTTTCATATATTAGTCATTATTATGCCACTGATAACCTGTGTAGATTATTGTGCTTTGCATGTCAATGGAAAGCAGAAAAATGTTACATGACTTTATCCTCAATTAAGTGTAGGGAGGTATCTGGCTGTATATGCACATCTAACATTCTGCGTGTGTGTATTAGTCACGCAGTTGTGTCTGACTCTTTGTGACCCCATGGACTGTAGCGCACCAGGCTCCTCTGTCCATGGGGTTCTCCAGGCAAAAATGCTGGAATGTGTTGCCCTTACCTTCTCCAGGGGATCTTCCTAACCCAGGAATCGAACCCAGTTCTCCTGATTACAGGCAGACTCTTTACTGTCTGAGACACCAAGGCACACAGTGAGTAAAATTTTATTTGGCTTCTATAATGAGTAATCAGAGTTCAGATAAGTGTGATAGCACCAGAAGTTAATAAGTTGTATATGGAAAATGTTAAAAAAAAAAGGAGTATATAATTTCTTTAAGAATATTTTAAGGAATACAATTTTTTTGAAAATTTAAAAATGAAAAAATAGACAATAAACAGAAACTGTCTCTTAGCTCCCAATTGTGTATATATTGTATCACTGAGGGAACTTTGCAAAATTGAATTAGAAACAATTTTAGCTTCCTCTGACATTCTCCAAAAGTTTTTCAATGGAAGCTATTTTTTTGCATTTTAATTGTTTTCCCAAAGAGACAATTGATTTTATCTAATATTTTAACTGACAATACAACAATAGGATTAATGATAATAATAAAGTGGAAATGATTCAGTCATGCCCAAGTCTTTTTGACCCCATGGACTATAGCCTGCCAGCCTCCTCTGTCCATGCGACTTCCCAGGCTAGAACACTGGAGTGGGTTGCTGTTTCCTACTCTAGGGAATCTTTCCAACCCAGGGATTGAACCTGCATCTCTTGTGTCTCCTGTATTGAAAGGCAGATTCTTTACCACCGTGCCATCAGGGAAGCTGTGAGGTGGAGTTGAGAAGCGCAATTTAACAAATACTGTACTGTTGTTAACAGAATTATTAAAGTATTATTAAATATAATTTTCTATGGTAACAGTTTTTATATTAAATCTTGGTCAGTGAAAAAGTTCCAATTTCTGTCCTCACTATTATGTTAAATATATGTTTATATTTTAGGAAAGAAAACAGTGGGTTCACATCTTTCCTCAGCTTCAGCCAAGATTAATGCATACCAAAGGAACAAGTTCTTTCTTCTAAATTCACCTTCTAAGGTTTTATGAACAAGCAGGACTGAACTGTCCTGCTTCAGTTCAGTTCAGTTCAGTTCGGTCGCTCAGTCGTGTCTCACTCTTTGCAATCCCATGGACTGCAGCACGCCAGGCTTCAGCTCTTTGCATCAGGTGGCCAAAGGATTGGAATTTCAGCTTCAGCATCAGTCCTTCCAAGGAACTCTCAGGAATGACTTTCTTTAGGATGGACTTGTTGGATTTCTTTGCTGTCCAAGGGTATTCTCCAACACCATGGTTCAAAAGCATCAGTTCTTGGGGGTTCAACTTTCTTTATAGTCCAACTCTCACATCCATAAATGACTACTGGAAAAACCATAGCTTTGACTAGATAGACCTTTGTTGGCAAAGTAATGTCTCTGCTTCTTAGTATTCTGTTGGTCAGCTTTTCTTCCAAGGAGCAAGTATCTTTCATTTCATGGCTGCAGTGACCATCTATAGTGATTTTGGAGCCCCCCAAAATGAAGTCTGTCACTGTTTCCATTGTTTCCCCATCTATTTGCCATGAAGTGATGGAACCAGATGCCATGATGTCAGTTTTCTAAATGTTGAGTTTTAAGCCAGCTTTTTCACTCTCCTCTTTCACTTTCATCAAGAAGCTCTTTAGTTCTTCACTTTCTGCCATAATAGTGGTGTCATCTGCATATCTGAGGTTATTGATATTTCTCCCAGTAATCTTGTTTCTAGCCTGTGCTTCATCCAGTCTGGCATTTCGCATGATGTACTCTGCATGTAAGTTAAATAAGCAGGGTGACAATATGCAGCCTTGATGTATTCCTTTCCCAATTTGGAACCAGTCTATTGTTCCATGTCCAGTTGTAACTGTTTCTTCTTGATCTGCATAAAGATTTCTCAGGAGGCAGGTAAGGTTCTGGTATTCTCATCTCTTTAAGAATTTTCCACAGTTTGTTGTGATCCACACAGTCAAAGGCTTTAGCATAGTCAATAAAGCAAAAGTATGTTTTTCTGGAACTCTCTTGCGTTTTTGATCCAGTGGATGTTGGCAATTTGATCTCTGGTTACTCTGCCTTTTCTAAAACCAGCTTGAACATCAGGGTGTTCACGGTTCACGTATTGCTGAAGCCTGGCTTGGAGAATTTTGAGCATTACTTTACTAGCATGTGAAATTAGTGCAATTGTGGGGTAGTGTGAGCATTCTTTGGCATTGCCTTTCTTTGGGATTGGAATGAAAACTGACCTTTTCCAGTCCTGTGGCCACTGCTGAGTTTTCCGAATTTGCTGACATATTGAGTGCAGCACTTTCACAGCATCATCTTTTGGGATTTGAGATAGCTCAACTGGAATTCCATCACCTCCACTAGCTTTTTTCGTAGTGATGCTTCCTAAGACCCACTTGACTTTGCATTCTAGGATGTCTGGCTGTGGATGAGTGATCACGCCATCATGGTTATCTGGGTCGTGAAGATCTGTTTGTATTCTTGCACCTCTTCTGACCTGCTTCAGAGGGACTTCATGAAGCGTGGAGGAGAGCCAATGTGCTTGTGCTTTTTTGGTTAAAGTCAAACTTGCTTCTTTCCATATATCTTCCAAGACCATTTTTGTGTTCTCATATTTCAGGCTGCTGCTGCTAAGTCGCTTCAGTCGTGTCTCACTCTGCACGACCCCATAGACAGCAGCCCACCAGGCTCTCCCGTCCCTGCAATTCTCCAGGTAAGAATACTGGAGTGGATCGCCGTTTCCTTCTCCAATTCAGGAAAGTGAAAAGTGAAAGTGAAGTCACTCAGTCATGTCCGACCCTTAGCGACCCCATGGACTGCAGCCTTCCAGGCTCCTCTGTCCATGGGATTCTCCAGGCAAGAGTATTGGAGTGGGGTGCCATTGCCCTCTCCCATAGTTCAGGCTACTTACATCTAAAATGCCATGAAGACTTCAAAATATATCTGTGCTTCATTTCTGTGCACTAGTAGATTTAATATACATCAATGAGGAAAAAAAATAGAGTTGTGAAGATGGGTAAACTGTTTGAGAGTGTTTAGGATTGTATAAGAACAACCAGCTATTATAACAGGGTTAGAAAGGGGTGTAATTAATTGATCTAACATTTTAAAGAATATTCGTTATATTCTAATTCAATATTATTTCAGCTAATGTATTTAATTTGATGGGTTCCTGCTCTAGGAATTACTTGATTAAACTCCCTTTGACATGGCAAAATTTTATTTCTGTGACTGTTAAATCTCTAGCTTATTAATATCATTGGTGCAAATAATTGTTTTATATTAAAATGTGAAAGATTTTTATTTGTTTCAAATGCATTCATTATAGTACTTCCTTGTTTTTAAAATGGTTCAAAATATATTTATATCTTTAAAAGTAATTGGTGAAATTAGTAGGGAAAGTGGTACTTTTTGCAAATCAAGGAAATGATTAAATGATTTTCAGGAGCTTCCCTGATGGTCAAGTGGCTAAAACTCCATGCTCCCAATGCAAGAGACCCTGGCTTGATCCCTGGGCTTCCCAGGTGACGCTAGTGGTATAGAACCTGTGTAGCAATACAGGAGACAAAAGACACATGAGTTCAGTCTCTGTGTCAGAAATATCCCCTGGAAGAGGACACAGCAACCCACTCCAGTATTCTTTCCTGCAGAATCCCATGGACAGAGGAACTTGGCAGAATACAATCCATGGGGTCCCAAAGAGTTGGACATGACTGAAGCAACTTTGCATGCATGCAAGGAAATAAAATCCCAGATGCCTCAAGACCTAGCCAAATAAATAAATAAAAGTAAAGGAGACTCACATGAGTTGCCCAAGATCATACAGACAAGAGGTAAGACCTGGATGCCTTCACGTCAGGGGATTCCTTGTTTAGTGATGAATAACTAATTTGGCATAATTAATCTCTGTTAACATCCATTTCCAGGAAATCTACTGATGTTTACCTACGTTCCTCATTCTGAAGGAGTCTTATATTGATAATATGGATATATTCAAGTTATTCTTCTAAGGAGTTTTGTCTGAAATTCAGTAATATCCATCTCAAGTCCTCTCCTGCCATCAGTTCATTGGATTGTGGTTAAAAAAAAGTGTGTCTATGACTTCAGGGCACCTTTGAATAGGGGATTTGCAAGGGTGGTGGGGAATAAGACAGAAAGTTCTGTGCAATTGAACAGTAGGGTTGTGATGTTAGAGCAATTACATGTGGGCAGCTCAAAGCCAGCACGCTAAGTCAATTCAGTCATGTCTGACTCTGTGTGACCCTAAAGACTGTAGCAGCCAGGCTCTTCTGTCCATGGGATTCTCCAGGCAAGAACACTGGAATGGATTGCCATGTCCTCCTCAGGGGGATCTTCCTGACCCAGGGATCAAACCCATGGCACACATCTTCTGCACTGGCAAGTGGGTTCTTTCCCACTAGAGCCACCTGATAAGTCCAACGGCTGCATAAAGACAGTAAAATGCTAATGAGATGAACCCAGAGAAGATGCAGAAGAGCCCGGGATGCCCTAACTCCTGGATCTTACTGACCAGGACTACTTAGTCTTCAGTATCACAGACCACCCAGCTTAGTTCATCTCACAGGGATATCCAGGCACACCACACCAGAGACTGGAATTCTCCAGGCCAGAATATTGGAGTGGGTGGCCATTTCCTTCTCCAGAGTCTGTAAATTGACTGTAATTAATTGATGAATCAATAGTTAACATTCATGGCATTCTCCAACTTTAAATCTCATGAAATGCATAGATTAACATATTTCTGTTATCTTGCTTCTAAAGCTTAAATGTCAACCTGAGGAAAAACTGGGAAAACAAGCAAAACTCAAATCACAGAAACAAAACATCATAAAAGATGACTGTTGCTACATAGGGCACTTTATTTTCTAAGAGAAGAAATTAAGGAGTAATCTTTTCCTGAAGACAGCCAGTCAGTGGCTTTTTCATTGAAAACAAACAAACAAAAAAAAAACAATCAGTGGTGTTTTTGTAGTAAATTCTTCTGAATAAGATTCTCTGACTGCTTCTGTTTCAAACATGCTGCTTCTCACATCTTTGTTAAGATGAATTATGGTTTAAAGGTCAACAAAGCTTTAAAATTCTAAAGCCATTGGTCACTATTCATGCTTATTTTTTTAAACATCAAAACTACACTTAAAAGTAAATCTGCATTCTCTTTGCTGGATTTGGAGAAATCATGGAATTCTGAATCATACACTTGTAACCTGTGCTGATTTTAAAATAAAAATTGCATGTGAGAGTTGTGAGTTAAGTTTTATTGGTGCAAAATGAGGACTGGAACTTAGAAGACAGCATTTCAGACACTCTGTGAAACTGCTCCAAGGAGGGGATGGGGGAGCTAGGATAATAGGAGTTTTGCAACAAAGGGCAGGTAGTAGGGAACATCTAAAGATTGTAGATTATTAAAGAAACCAACTCTGTATAAGTTAAGGAATTTAGCACTTTTCTATGAAGTGAAAGAGAGTGAAAAGTTGGCTTGAAACTCACATTCAAAAAAATAAGATCATGGCATCTGGTCCCATCCTTCATGGCAAATAGATGTGAAAATAATGGAAACAGTGAGGCTTTTTTTTTTTTAGCTCTGAAATCACTGCAGATGGTGAATGCAGCCATGAAATTAAAAGATACTTGCTCCTTGGAAGACAAGCTATGACCAACCTAGACAGCATATTAAAAAGCAGAGACATTACATTGCCAACAAAGTTCCATCTAGTCAAAGCTATGTTTTTTTTTTTTTTTCCAGTAGTCATGTATGGATGTGAGAATTGGACTATAAAGAAAGCTGAGCACTGAAGAATTGATGCTTTTGAACTGTGGTATTGGAAAAGACTCTTGAGAGTCACTTGGATAGCAAGGAGATCCAACCAGTCCATCCTAAAGGAAATCAGTCCTAAATATTCATTGGAATAACTGATGCTGAAGCTGAAACTACAATACTTTGGCCACCTGATGTAAAGAACTGACTGCTTAGAAAAGACCCTGATGCTGGGAAAGATTGAAGGCAGGAGAAGGGGACAACAGAGGATGAGATGGTTGGATGGCATCACCGACTCAATGGACATGAGTTTGAGTAAACTCCAAGAGTTGGCGCTGGACTGGGAGGCCTGGTGTACTGTAGTCTATGGCATCACAAAGAGTTGGACATGACTTGAGCGACTGAACTGAACTGAACTATGTATAGGAAGATATAAGAGTCTGGGTTCACTGAAATCATGCCTTTAATATGCACCTCAGCTCTGCAGAGCCACTATCCTATTGTTTTTTTTATTTACTCGGTGCATCAGGTCTTAGTGTGGCATGTGGGATCTTTCACTGTGGCACGTGGACTCTAGTGTGGCACTCTTGCTTAGTTGTTCCACAGCATGGTTAGTTCCCAGACCAGGAATTGAACCTCCATCCTTTGCATTTCAAGGTGAGTTCTTAACCACTGGACCACCAGGAAGTACCTATCCTCTGTTTTTTAACTAAGCAGAAGCCTATGGGTCATGCCATGGATTGACCCTCCCTCGTATCCTCTGCTTAGCTCCTCTCTGAAGCAATTAGATAACAATATCTGATGCACATTCTTGAGTTGTTTCACAAATAGGAAAACAGCCAATCAAATTCAGGCCTCTTGATGAAAGTGAAAGAGGAGAGTGAAAAAGTTGGCTTAAAGCTCAACATTCAGAAAACGAAGATCATGGCATCCAGTCCCATCACTTCATGGGAAATAGATGGGGAAACAGTGGAAACAGTGTCAGACTTTATTTCTGGGGAAACTCCAAAATCACTGCAGATGGTGACTGCAGCCATGAAATTAAAAGACGCTTACTCCTTGGAAGGAAAGTTATGACCAGCCTAGACAGCATATTCAAAAGCAGAGACATTACTTTGCCGACTAAAGTCCATCTAGTCAAGGCTATGGTTTTTCCAGTGGTCATGTATGGATGTGAGAGTTGGACTATGAAGAAGCCTGAGCTCTGAAGAATTGATGCTTTTGAACTGTGGTGTTGGAGAAGCCTCTTGAGAGTCCCTTGGACTGCAAGGAGATCCAACCAGTCCATTCTGAAGGAGATCAGCCCTGGGATTTCTTTGGAAGGAATGATGCTAAAGCTGAAACTCCAGTACTTTGGCCACCTCATGCGAAGAGTTGACTCAACTGGAAAAGACTCTGATGCTGGGAGGGATTGGGGGCAGGAGGAGCAAGGAACGACCGAGGATGAGATGGCTGGATGGCATCACTGACTCGATGGACGTGAGTCTGAGTGAACTCTGAGAGATGGTAATGAACAGGGAGGCCTGGCGTGCTGCGATTCATGGGGTCGCAAAGCGTCGGACACGACTGAGCGACCGAACTGAACTGAACTGAACTATTTGGTGACCTTGCCCCCACAGCCCCAGGCCTCCAAGAGCCTAAGGGCTGAGAAATAACCCCTGTGACATCCCCTTGCTCCCTCACCATCAGTCACTCCGAGAAATGTGTATAAGCTCATCACAGACCCTGCGACCTGGCCCGCTTTCCAACCTGGCTTTTAAAAATGCACTGCTGCCAAGAAAATTAAAAGAAAAAAAAAATGCTCTGGGATGTTTTAGGGCATGAGCCACCTGTCTGCTTGCATGGCCCTGAAATTAACCTTTCTCTACTCCAAACTCTTATGTTTCAGTTTGTTTGGCCCCACTGTGTGTTGGGAATACACACTTGCATTAACTTTTCTGCATCCTGCTTGTCTCCAGGCCTCACTATAGGGAGTGGCTGCAGTCTGGTGGCTGCTAGATGGCAGATATTACTTTCCTTCCTGAATGTTGGCGGGGCTCACTGGCTCACCATCCATGGTGGCTACAACTGCTGATGGCTATGATCTTTTTTATTTACTAATTAGCAGGAAATATTCCATTTCTCACCTTTGTAGTCTTGGGCTAGTGACTTAACATCTTTGTGCTTCAGTCTTCCCATCTATGAGAAAAATTATAATCATAATGGCCACATTAGTTTGTTATGAGAAATCAGTGGTAATAAAGGCAAAGCCTTCAGAAAAGACCTATCAGATAGTAAGCACCACAGACGTGCTCCTTATAAATGTCAAGTGCTCTGGCATCAACAAACCTGTGTGGAGCGATCTGGGAATTTATGTTCCGAATTGGAGCCAAGCTGCTCCCACTGTTTCTCAGAATGCAGGTATTAGGAAAACGATGAGTACCGCTACAAATTCCAATACTTATTTCATGTTTGACTGAACCATGGAATCTGTCTTCATGCATAATGCAGAACTAGTCCTTTAAATAATTTACCAACCACTTTATTGACTAAAAGAAATGTAAAAATGTGCAAAATACTAGGCAACCCCTTATACCCCTTCTATCTGGGGCTTAAGACTGGAGGCTTAAGACGTGTTTACCCACTTCTCTCTTAGGAGCATATGCCCCAAGCTTAGTGAGCATTATGCTACATTAACTTGTGTTTTCTTTAGAGAACACAATGGCAGAGCATCTTCTCATAAGTACAGAGGAGGAGAATTCTCTTTGTGGACTTATGTTCTGACTATTAGAATAGGATCTTCCTTGGAGAGTAGTCAGCCATTATCTTGTTTTTTTGGTGAAATAATTTGAAATTTTTATCCCATGAAAGAGAAAGATGTGGGGTTGATGTAAAGAGAACAGAGCAAAACAGAGACATGCAATGGCTTGGAATAATAAAACCCACACACCTTATCATGACCTAAAAATCACTCCATGATTTAGCCCCTATCTCTTAGCTTAAACTTATTTTGAAATTACTATATTCATACAGTTCACTCCAGACCCAGAGGTTCCCATTTTGGATTTTGCCTGAACACATCAATCTCATTCTTTGCACTGATTCATCTCTCTGTCTAGAAACTTTTTTTCTCCTGGACCTTCACAGGTTTTTATTATTTTACTTGTTTCATTCAGGTCTTCACAGAGATTCAAACTGAGACTGTACAGCTCCAAGGATGCATTTCTTTCATCATGAAATAAGCTGTGTGAGTCAACACATTGCTGTGTGGAATGTCAGGGTGGTGGATCCACAGACTGTGGTGCCAGGAGGAACATCGTGAGCAGCGGCTTGGATGAGAGAGAGGTGGTGATGTAACAGCATTTGGTTGAAGGACTCTGGGCCGCCTGTTCTCACAGCTCACTTGTACCTCTGACCTGTCTGAGTTCGGTGTCTTATATACTTTCCTATCTGATGATAGAACGTTGCTGTGCACACCCATACGTACGAGTGGGTGGGTCAGACTGCAGTGGTTTAGGATGGATGCCCAGCGCACACGGCCACCTGAGTGTCCATAGCTGAGTATTCAGTTTCTACAAGGTCAGAAACTGTTTCTCAAAAAGGAAACACTGTATGCAGAAGAGGGTACAGATTCGTTCCAGAATCTGAGAGGTATGTGCAGTGATTCTAATACAAAGCCGTGTTTACCACAGATGCTTGGAGTGACCTTGGCGCTGCTGGAGCTTGGGAGCAGCCCTGATGCAGCCTGACCTTGCTACAGAGCCTCCCCCTGCTCCGGAGCCCACACAGAATGGGCAGCCTGTGGTTATCTCTGCCTCGAACCAAGTGCTGCATGATACATGGCACATTTTGCCTCTACACTGTCTTGATGTTTAGAAAAACTTGGAAGTGTGCATTTCCGGAAAATAAACAGAACTGATGAAAGGGCAACATTAAAAAAAAA
>SJYC01030829.1:0-16956 GCA_006408675.1 Madoqua kirkii
AAAGAATTAATTAGACATTTAATGATGAAATAATGAATGAGCTGATTTTTTAATAGAACAGTATACTTCAAACTGTTGAAAATGATTATCTGAAATCTAAACAATTTAACTGAATTTTCTTTTCAGGTTCATCAAGAGAGCTGAACCAAATATAAGGCTCAACTTTGATGATTTCCAAGCATGGCTCAAGGGACTTCCCTGGCGGGCCAGTGGTTAAGACTCATTAAGATTCAGGAGGCCTGGGTTCAATTGCTGGTCAGGGAACTTGATCAACAACTAAGAGCCTGCATACAGCTAAAGACCCGCCTGGTACAGTCAAATAAATAAAGATAAATAATATTTTTTAAAGGAGCATAGAGAAATTTTTTTTTTAATGGGGATGATAGCAGCAGTAAACTTTGGGGATTGTTTTGATGATTAACTGTGATTTGTAATTGCACGTTAAAAGGTGCAAGAGGGAATTCAGACTCTTAAGACCTCTGTAAATGGGCACCAACCTGGCTGAACTCATCTGTTATAATTTGCCCAATCCATCCACTATCTCTTTCATGGAAGATGCTCAAAGCACAATAGTTGGATAAATGGATGTCTTATTACCGCACTGTGACCTGTGAACAGTTCTCACGTTCCCTCTCCATATCCAGTGTTTCCTTCAATATTCTCTGCCCTGTCTCTTACCCACCTTTAAGCTGCTTCCACTCCTTAGTAAGAGGAATGTTTAACTCACCTCCCAGCCCACCATGTGTCTTCCCTGTACAGCCTTGTCACTCATAGGACTCATTTTTATGCTGCTCTTCACTTTTATGTTGTTCAACTTTATCTTATCTCTCCAGTAATACACATGCAGTGTTAGCCAAAGGTATATTTGATGATACATAAATTGCTTCGGTTGTCTGATGGATGTTTACGGACACAGAAAGGTATTTGATTTTCTCATGTTTGCTCTGGGATGAGCTAGCATGAAGATTCAGTCTCTCAAAGCAGAATATGAATCTCATGCCAGAGGAAGCTGCATTTTGATTCCAGAAAAGTCATCATAGAAAATAATGTGTCAAGGGCTCATTTAAAGATTATTGTTTTGAAAACCAAGCTAATCTAGACTCTACAGAATCCTGGGCCTCCCTGGTGGCTCTGTGTAAAGAATCTGACTGCCAATGCAGGAGACGCAAGAAACTTGGTTTTGATTACTGGGTCAGGAAGATCCCATGGAGGAGGAAATGGTAACCCACTCCGGTATTCTCAGCTGGAAAAGTCCATGGATTGAGGAGCCTGGTAGGCAACAATCCATAGCGTTGCAAAGTCAGACACAGCTGAGCACACACCACCACATCCCCACACACACTAATTGATAACAGTGACTCAGTGCTCTGGAAACTGACTAAAGGGGAATAACAATCTGAGAATCTTTCATGCTTGAAAAACCTCTGAATTTCAGGAGAATTCCAAATGATGGATGTAGACTCTCTGCCTATGGAGGTGGAGCATAATCCTTCACTCCTTAAATATCGGGTCCATGTAATGACTATCAAAGGATGAACACCATAAGATCCAGATTTAATGTTACCTTTTAGTCTCCCTAAATGTGCTGGACAAATTGAAAAAATGTCCTTAGCCCAAGAGGTTATAAAGGGCTTTTGCCATCTGGATAAAGACAAGGCAGAGACCCAAGGCAGAAAAGAGTCTGAACATCAATCCAGGAGCTCAAGTTAACCCAACTATCTCTTCAAACACAAATTGTAGCATCAAATTAAACTGGTATGTAACAGGCTTTTAAGACCTGGAGGCATCAGCTAATTTAGGGTGCTACTGCTACTGCTAAGTCACTTCAGTCATGTCCAACTCTGTGTGACCCCACAGACGGCAGCCCACCAGGCTCCCTCATCCTTGGGATTCTCCAGGCAAGAACACTGGAGTGGGTTGTCATTTCCTTCTCTAATGCATGAAGGTGAAAAATGGAAGTGAAGTCGCTCAGTCATGTCCGACCCTCAGCGACCCCATGGACTGCAGCCTTCCATGCTCCTCCGTCCTTGGGATTTTCCAGGCAGGAGTACTGTGGGTGCCTACCAATGTGATGAATTCTGAATACAAATGGCAGATACACCAAGGACACGTGGCTCTGCCCTCAAGGACTTCACAGTGGGTAAAAGAAATACATTAAATGTTCATAACACAATAAGATTGTGGAGACATTCCTAAAGGCCATGCAACACACAAGTGAATAGTCTGCTGAGATGTGCTTGGGCTCCTACTTGAGTTCAAACATACATCTGTAACTTATAAGCACGGAAGTATTATAACCTCTTGTAGAAATAACAAAGGACAATACATACTTATTCAGGAAGTAGCAATTTCCAGTTACAGAAAGGATGAATGGACAGCCTACTATTTGCCAAGCATGTGTGCCCAGAGCTTTCATGCACATTTCCTTTTTGTACTTATCTGCTGTTTGGGAAACATTAAGTACATTTGTTACACATGAAAGGAACAAGAAATCTGATAACTTTCCCAGCGTCATGATGACAGGAAGAAAAAGGATTTGAATCCACATCTGACTGCCAGGCTCCCCTGTCCTTAACTATCTTCTGGAGTTTGCTTCAATTCATGTCCATTGAGCTGGTGATGCTATCTCATCCTCTGCTGCCCTCTTCTCCTTTTGCCTTCAATCTTTCCCAGCAACAGAGTCTTTTCCAAGGAGTTGGCTCTTCAAGCAGCAAGTGGCCAAAGTATTGGACGTTCAGCTTCAGCATCAGTCCTTCCAATGAATAGTCAGGTTGATTTCCTTTAGGATTGACCAGTTTGATCTCTTTGTAGTCCAAGGGACTCTTAAGAGTCTTATTCAGCACCACAGTTCAAAAACATCAATTATTTAGCACTCAACCTTCTTTATGGCTCAACTCACATCCACATATGACTACTGGAAAAACTATAGCTTTGACTATATGAACTCTGTTGGCAAAGTACCCAAGAACCATACACTCAGTTCATCTGTTTAGATGGATCAGTCGTGGTCCAATAAGGGCACTGAAGCCACATCAGTTGTTTTAACAGAAGTTAGGAAGTTTAATATACACATAATCATTAGCTAGTTTATGAGATTTTAGAAGGCAAAAAAGCAACCCTGAGATATCATCATATGCCAGTAGCTACTCTATATGCATATACATATTATATATATATATATATATATATTTAAATTATGTGTATATGTGTGTGGTGGGGAGTAGTCGTTCAGTCGTGTCGAAGTCTTCGCAGCCCATGGACTATAGCCTGCAAGGCTCCTCTGTCCATGTAATTCTCCAGGCAACGATCCTGGAGTGAGTTGCTATTTCCTTATCTAGGGGATCATTCCGACCCAGGGATCAAACCCAGGTCTCCTGCATTGCAGGCAGATGCTTTACCATCTGAGCGACTAGGGAAGCCCATATGTGTATATGGGAAGTCATGTATGGATGTGAGAGTTGGACTGTGAAGAAAGTTGAGTGCCAAAAAATTGATGCTTTTGAACTGTGGTGTTGGAGAAGACTCTTGAGAGTCCCTTGGACTGCAAGGAGATCCAACCAGTCTATTCTAAAGGAGATCAGTCCTGGGTGTTCTTTGGGAGGAATGATGCTAAAGCTGAAACTCCAGTACTTTGGCCACCTCATGCAAAAAATTGATTCATTGGAAAAGACTCTGATGCTGGGAGGGATTGGGGGCAGGAGGAAAAGGGGACGACTGAGGATGAGATGGCTGGATGGCATCACTGACTCGATGGATGTGAGTTTGAGTGAACTCTGGGAGTTGGTAATGGACAGCGAGGCCTGGTGTGCTGCAATTCATGGGGTTGCAAAGAGTCGGACACAGCTGGGTGACTGAACTGAACTGAATATGTATATGTATATATTTATATATAATTTAGTTATTTATTTGGTTGCAACTGGTTTTAGCTGTGACACTTGAGGTCTTTAGCTTCAGCATATAGGATCAGTTCCCTGGCCAGGGATGGAACCCCAGTCCCCTGCATTGATAGTGTGGAGTCTTAGCCATTGGACCACCAGGGAAGTCCCCAGAAGAAGCTACTTCTTAAAAAGTTGAAAGAAGAAAGGACAGGAATTGAAATTTTTTGAATTTAGATGTTTCAAAGGTGGGTCTTTGAGCTGGGATGCGAAGTCTAAGAAGGGTCCTGTCTCTCCAGGACCTTCACTCAGAGAAAGGGTGTCTATGTCTGTCTCAGGAGTAATGTGGTTTGTAGAAGGCAGCTCATGTCTGACAAAGCAAAATACACCAGGATGAATTTGAACTAAGAGACAGTGGCTTAAGAGCCATCATGCTCAACAAGTCTGCATTGCTAAAAACCCAGATGCCCTTTTTGCATCTTTTAGAAATTCCTCCCATAGGTACCACTGATTGTTAAGTCACCACCATTACTAAAATCAAGCAATATCAGGAGCTGCTATTAAGTATTTTGTCTCCCAAATGTCATAAGTTACAAAAAAGAACACAGAACTTAGTGGATATATAGTTCATGTTAAATTTTTATTTATAAAATGAAAGTTAATTTTAGTTTGCCTTTTGAAATTAGTGCAGGAGTGTTGGTATTTTTATCATAGACCCATGGCTAAATATAGTCTGCTGCAAACTTACATAAAATATTTACTTAAGGATAATTATACCACAAAAGCTGATTCAAATGCCAGGCTTCATTAGGAGAGTTTCACAGTTGTCTTAAATCAAGACAGGAGGGTTAATATAAGTGTAATTACTCTGACCTTAAGCCACATATATCTTTTTATATGTCATGCTATTTATAATGCATTTTGGCAGATCAGCCTTTCGAACATATCAGAGGCTGTTTCATATAATAGGAGTTATTATTAATATCATTAGGGAAGCATAGAAGTCAGAAAGAAATGGTTACTGGATTCCACCTAAATACATAATGGGCTATTGCAGATACAGAGAACTATAAAGAAGCTCTCAGCTCATCTCAAACTTGCATTTCTGTAGGAAATAAGGCAAGCAAACAGGAAAACTACATGACTCACAGCATCTCCTCAGACCAAGTATATGCTACAATCTGTAAGTGCTATAAAAACTGAAAGAAAGAAATTCCCTGTGAGACTTGGGGAAGCTTTCAAGTGGAATATGAAGCTTTCAAGCTTCAAGAATGAAGTGGAATTTGAGCTTGACCTTGAACAATCATTACTTTCTGCTCTCATTTAGCACCTGTGCCAACCAGTCAGTGAAAGTGAAGTGAAAGTCACTCAGTCGTGTCTGACTCTTTGCAACTCCATGGACTATACAGTCCATGGAATTCTCCAGGGCAGAATACTGGAGTGGGTAGCCTTTCCTTCTCCAAGGGATCTTCCCAACCCAGAGACTGAACTCAGGTATCCTGCATTGCAGGAGGATTCTTTACCAGCTGAGCCACAAAGGAAGCTCAAGAATACTGGAGTGGGTAGCCTTTCCCTTCTCCAGTGGATCTACCTGACCTAGGAGTTGAACCAGAGTCTCCTGCATTGCAGGTGGATTCTTTACCAACGAGCCATCAGAAGCCTGTCAAGCAGCACCGGAAGCCTCGTCACCCACCACCAGGTTAGCTGTCTCTGCATCAGTCCCCAAATTCCTCCAGGACAGGAACCTTGCTTTGTGTATTCCTGAATATCTAGTTTGCTTTAATAAGCATGTTCCAAACAGTGTGTTGGCCACCTGGTGAGAAGAGCTGACTCATTGGAAAAGATCCTGATGTTGGACAAGAATTGAAGGCAAGAGGAGAAGACGGTGACAGAGGATGAAATGGTTGGATCGCATCACCAACTCAATGGACATGAGTTTGAGCAAACTCTGGGAGATGGTGAAGGACAGGGAAGGCTGGTGTACTGCAGTCCATGGGGTCACAAAGAGTCAGACCTAACTTAGTGGTTGAACAACAAAACAGTGTGTTATATGGATCTGGATTAAACACTCCTATGGAAAAGTCAATAGCTCCCATTCTTTCTCAGAATCTCACTAGGAAGAGAAGAATGTAAATGCAAAGGGCCGTGTACTACACACAATGGCAAAACCATCCACCCGCACCCAAGACAGAAGCCCTGTGCAGCAGGCAGAGAGAACAGCCTTCTAGAGTATTCAGTTCAGTGAGTTCTGACAGCTGTCCCACCTGGCAGACCACCAGTTGCTGAATGGTTCCGTCTCCCTCAAAACATTCCACGTGCCCCTTTGTGGTCTGCCCCTTCCTCTGCCTCCAGAAACAGTCAACTGCTCTTTCACTGTCATCACAGGCTAGTTTGCATTTCACATAAATAGAATATTTGGAATGTGTGATGCACATAATATATCTGATAGGCACACCACTTGGTAACTGATTTCTTTCTTTCATGCAGCATGAATATTTTGCATTTCATTCGTCTTGTTTTACAGATCACTCACTATTTGGTTCCTTTTTGTGGTTGAGTATGACTCAGTTGTATGGGTTGTCGGTCTGTTCAAGTGTTGATGGACATCTGTGTTGTTTCCAGTTTGGGGCTATTATGATTAATTTCCTGCTTTCAGGAAGACAGTATGGAGGGTCAGAGTGTCCCTCTTGCATTGGCTATTTCTTAAGTAAATTTAAAAATAATATATCACAGTGGCACATTTTAGGAGAGCCCTTCCTAAACCCCAATGAAATAGTACTGCAAATGTAGGAAATTTATTACAGATGTATCATTTACTGTAAATGGCATGCAGAATCAAGAAAGAATAAAAGCATGAAATTTTCTTTCCTATTTTTAATTCTCATGATCATTCTGAATTACACAAGTTAAAAAGCACACTTGATTTTGAGAAGTGTGAGTAAAGGGGAGTTTAAAATGGCTACTAAGTCATTAAAAAGTAGAGAGTGATGCGTTATTTGTTCTTGAATTCTTAATTCACCAGTGCCAAAACTCCATCTATAAACTAAAATGTTAACTTTCTTTACATTTTATTTTTTCTTGAATTTTTCAATTTTTATATGACTTTGTATTGTTTTGATTTAATAAAAATATTGATTTTATATTTTCTCTCTCAGGTATATAACTTTCTTTGTGTGTAGTGAATTATGCTGACCATTGCAAAAACTGAAAACTTATAGAGGAATATATATAACTCTTCAAAGAGTAATGACTATGTCAGTAAAAATAGCACTTACAGCACTGTATCAAAATATTAATACTGAAATACTAAATTACAAAACTGGCTGTTCCTTTTAAGGCTTTCAATACAGAGACAGATATAAGTATAACATAAATATTGAACCAAAATCTAAGTTTTAATCTAAATTAGACAGCATTTCAAATATATAGCTAAATTTGAAGAAATGACTATTTATTCAATAACCATTGAAGGGCTATTATGAACTCTTCAAAAAGTAATGACTATGTCAGTAAAAATAGCACTTACAGCACTGTATCAAAATATTAATACTGAAATACTAAATTACAAAACTGGCTGTTCCTTTTAAGGTTTTCAATACAGAGACAGATATAAGTATAACATAAATATTGAACCAAAATCTAAGTTTTAATCTAAATTAGACAGCATTTCAAATATATAGCTAAATTTGAAGAAATGACTATTTATTCAATAACCATTGAAGGGCTATTATGTATAATTTCTTATACTTCATTTTAATCTAACATGGAAAAGAACAGAGTTTAGGCTGGAAAGAAAATTCAGAAGCTAATATTTAGAAGTCATAAGAGGTGAGAAAAATTTTACAGTAAGGAAATCATATGTGTGGAGAAGGCAATGGCAACACACTCCAGTACTCTTGCCCGGAAAATCCCATGGGCAGAGGAGCCTGATAGGCTGCAGTCCATGGGGTCACAAAGAGTGGGACACGACTGAGTGACTTCCCTTTCACTTTTCACTTTCATGCATTGGAGAAGGAAATGACAACCCACTCCAGTGTTCTTGCTTGGAGAATCCCAGGGACAGGGGAGCCTGATGGGCTGCCATCTATGGGGTCGCATAGAGTCAGACATGACTGAAGTGACTTAGCAGCAGCAGCAACAAACCATATGTGATGATGTAGGATTTGAATTTCTTCGTAAAGAAAACTAAAACTTGGATAGAAAAGGGCAGTAGGTAGTTTGAGCAGCAGATGGACGTAAAAGAGAGCGGAACTGTCTGACATCTGGAAAACCGCTTTGGCTAGGAAATGATTTCACTTAGGGGAACAGAGAGCAGGGAGCCTGGAAATTATGTCATATACTGTTATATTTGATTTTATGGAGATTCTCCTGGAGTCGTACCAAGCAGCTTAGTCTCTGCACAGTTTCAAGGTCATCCTGGAGGCTACAATGAAAACACTCATCTCTGAACCCTCAGCCTAGACGCTCCCATTCTCTCTGCATAAGGAACAACCCTGTTGGTGCCAACCACAGAAACAGAAGCCTCACTGGGCTGAACTCGGGGCAAAGCATCTCTCAAGCGGAATATCACTGTCAGAAGAGAAGACTTTCCGTGGGACTTTAGTATGAATGACATCTTCTCTGGGACAAGTTCTCCCTTTGTGGGCAACACCGGTGCCCCTCTATTTCTAGGCAGATTATTGGAACTTCTGTCATGACAATTATTCCCATGGACTGGGTAATTATCTTTTTCAATGTCTACATTTCTTCCTATGTGTCCATTGAATAAAATAATTACAAGTAAGTGATCGGAAAAAGAAGTAAAGGGAATTTTTTTCAACATTTGAAAAGAAGAAAAGGGACTTTAGGAGCAGCTGTGGGAAAGACCATGGTGACCACTTGAAGCTGGGTTTCAGCCACAGTGCCGACGTGGGGAATGGACTGTGCGTGATGGTGCTGTCATTTTGGGGCTGATGGGTTGAAAATCCACTGTCCTGGCGCTGTTGCCTTTTTCTCTCTAGGCAATGCCTGTAAGAGAGCTCAGGGTGAAATGGTGATGAAACCTATGATGAAAAGAACCCAAATATTTGTGAAAATTGCCAGACTCAAGTGGGGTATTGTATAAGGATGAAATAAGTACCGTTGTATTTAACTTGTTAGATTTTGTAATTTAAATGTTATAGCAACTAGCATTAATGATTCGGATAGAAATGTGTATGTTCCTAACTAGCTTAATGCTTGTCACTCATGTTTCCTTCTTAAGCATATTTAGCCCTATTTAGGGCCCAAAGAATGGCTTGCTAAAATTTAATGTTGCTGGATAGATTAATATTGAGATTTTAAGTACCTATTTGACTTCAGTTACATGAAGAGAATAATTATAATCAGAGTTACCCTGAATTAAAAGGTCAAAGTAAAAAATAAATACCTCATCCGAGGAGACATTTATATGAAGATCATGCAGTCAGTATCATACAGTAATTTGAGAGCTTGAACTTCTAAAACTCTATAATGATATGTCACATAAGTAAATAACAAATAAATCAGGACTTATTCTTCTATGCAGAAATTGTGGTTGATTTATTCTGTAATGTTTGAAATATTCTTAGTGACATAAATTTATTCTTATTGATATAAATTTAGTCATTATCTATATAATACATATGTAATATATGTATGGTGCTGCTGCTGCTAAGCCACTTCAGTTGTGACCCCATAGATGGCCCCATCCCAGTCCCTGGGATTCTTCAGGCAAGAACACTGAGGTGGGTTGCCATTTCCTTCTCCAATGCATGAAAGTGAAAAGTGAAAGTGAAGTTACTCAGTCGTGTCCAACTCTTCGAGACCCCATGGACTGCAGCCTAGCAGGCTCCCCCATCGTGGGAGTTTCCAGGCAAGAGTACTGGAGTTGGGTGCCATCTCCTTCTCCATAATATATGTATATAGGTATATGTGTATATATATATCACAACTTTAAAAAACAGTATGAAAATGCAAAATTATAGGATACTGAAAGAGAAACTCCCCAGGTCAGTAGGTGTCCAATATGCTACTGGAGATAAGTGGAGAAATAACTCCAGAAAGAATGAAGGGATGGAGCCAAAGCAAAAACAATACCCAGCTGTGGATGTGACTGGTGATAGAAGCTAGGTCCGATGCTGTAAAGAGCAATATTGCATAGGAACATGGAATGTCAGGTCCACAAATCAAGGCAAATTGGAAGTGGTCAAACAAGACATGACAAGAGTGAACGTCGACATTCTAGGAATCAGCGAAGTAAAATGGACTAGAATGGGTGAATTTAACTCAGATGACCATTATATCTACTACTGTGGGCAGGAATCCCTCAGAAGAAATGGAGTAGCCATCATGGTCAACAAAAGAGTCCAAAATGCAGTACATGGATACAATCTCAAAAATGACAGAATGATCTCTGTTCATCTCCAAGGCAAACCATTCAATATCACGGTAATCCAAGTCCATGCCCCAACCAGTAACACTGAAGAAGCTGAAGTTGAATGGTTCTATGAAGACCTACAAGACCTTTTAGAACTAACACCCCCAAAATATGTCCCTTTCATTCTAGGGGACTGGAATGCAAAAGTAGGAAGTCAAGAAACACCTGGAGTAACAGCAAATTTGGCCTTGGAATGTGGAATGAAGCCAGGCAAAGACTAATAGAGTTTTGCCAAGAAAATGCACTGATCATAGCAAACACTCTCTTCCAACAACACAAGAGAAGACTCTACACATGGACATCACCAGATGGTCAACACCGAAATCAGACTATATTCTCTGCAGCCAAAGATGGAGAAGCTCTATACAGTCAACAACAACAACAACAACAAAAGACCAGGAGCTGACTGTGGCTCAGATCATGAAATCCTTATTACCAAATACATATTTAAATTGAAGAAAGTAGGGAAAACCACTAGACCATTCAGGTATGACCTAAATCAAATCCCTTATGATTATATAGTGGAAGTGAGAAATTGATTTAAGAGCCTACATCTGATAGATAGAGTGCTTGATGAACTATGGAGTGAGGTTCGTGACATTGTACAAGAGACAGAGATCAAGACCATCCCCATGGAAAAGAAATGCAAAAAAGCAAAATGGCTGTCTGGGGAGGCCTTACGAATAGCTGTGAAAAGAAGAGAAGTGAAAAGCAAAAGAGAAAAGGAAAGATATAGGCATCTGAATGCAGAGTTCCAGAAACAGCAAGAAGAGATAAGAAAGCCTTCTTCAGTGTTCAATGCAAAGAAACAGAGGAAAAGAACAGAATGGGAAAGACTAGAAATCTCTTCAAGAAAATTATAGATACCAAGGGAACATTTAATGCAAGAATTAGAGATACCAAGGGAACATTTAATGCAACTGTACAAAAAAGATCTTTACGACCAAGATAACCATGATGGTGTGATCACTCACCTAGAGCCAGACATCCTGGAATGTGAAGTCAAGTAGGCTTTAGAAAGCATCACTTCAAACAAAGCTAGCGGAGGTGATGGAATTCCAGTGGAGATGTTTCAAATCCTGAAAGATGATGCTGTGAAAGTGCTACACTCAATATGCCAGCAAATTTGGAAAACTCAGCATGGCCACAGGACTGGGAGAGGTCAGTTTTCATTCCATTCCCAAAGAAAGGCAATGCCAAAGAATGATCAAACTACTGCACAATTGCACTCATCTCACACCCTAGGAAAGTAATGCTCAAAATTCTCCAGGCCAGGCTTCAGAAATACGTGAACTATGAACTTCCTGATGTTCAAGCTGGTTTTGGAAAAGGCAAACAAACCAGAGATCAAATTGCCAACGTCCGCTGGATCATGGATAAAGCAAGAGAGTTCCAGAAAAACATCTCTTTCTGCTTTATTAAATATGCCAAAACCTTTGACTGTGTGGATCATAATAAACTGTGGAAAATTCTGAAAGAGATGGGAATACCAGACCACCTGACCTGCCTCTAGAGAAACCTATATGCAGGTCAGGAAGTAGCAGTTAGAACTGGACATGGAGCAACAGACTTGTTCCAAATAGGAAAAGGAGTATGTCAAGGCTGTATATTGTCACCCTGCTTATTTAACTTATATGCATAATACATCATGAGAAATGTTGGACTGAAAGAAACACAAGCTATCAAGTTCGCCAGGAAAAATATCATTAACCTCAGATATGCAGATGACATCACCCTTATGGCAGAAAGTGAAGAGGAACTAAAAAGCCTCTTGATGAAAGTGAAAGAGGAGAGTGAAAAAGTTGGCTTAAAGCTCAACATTCAGAAAACGAAGATCATGGCATCTGGTCCCATTACTTCACAGAAAATAGATGGGGAAACAGTGTCAGACTTTATTTTTGGGAGCTCCAAAATCACTGCAAATGGTAACTGCAGCCATGAAATTAAAAGACACTTACTCCTTGGGAAAAAAGTTATGACCAACCTAGATAGCATATTTAAAAGCAGAGATATTACTTTGCTGACTAAGGTCCGTCTTGTCAAGGCTATGGTTTTTCCTGTGGTCATGCATGGATGTGAGAGTTGAACTCTGAAGAAGACTGAGTGCTGAAGAATTGATGCTTTTGAAGTGTGGTGTTGGAGAAGACTCCTGAGAATCCTTTGGACTGCAAGGAGATCCAACCAGTCCATTTTGAAGCAGATCAGCCCTGGGATTTCTTTGGAAAGACTTATGCTAAAGCTGAAACTCCAGTACTTTGGCCACCTCATATGAAGAGTTGACTCACTGATGCTGGGAGGGATTGGGAGCAGGAGGAGAAGGGGACAACAGAGGATGAGACAGCTGGATGGCATCACTGACTCGATGAACGTGAGTTTAAGTGAATGAACTCCAGGAGTTGGTGATGGACAGGGAGGCCTGGCTTGCTGTGATTCATGGGGTCGCAAAGAGTCGGACATGACTTAGTGACTGAACTGAACTTAATAAAACAAGTCCTGAATGCAACCATTATATTTGCTTTGAGTCTTTAAATAGTTTTCACAAATATATCCAGAAAAGGAATTCTTTCTTAAGCCTGAAGAGCATGCCAATGAAGCTGAATTACTTTTGTATAAAAGATGTGCTTGAGAAAAAATCGCTAATCAGTGATTTATGAATGAAAGTTTTAATATTATATTCTGCTAATCAACAAAAAACACAAAACCTGTTCTCTGGTTTTAGAATGATATAAGAAATCTCTTTAAAATGATATAAGATAATAACAATTGTTTCTCCACTATTATGTTCTTTGATGTATCTGTAATGGCTTAAATGAGTATTCCATGTGAACTGACCTTAAATCACAAGTAAAACAATACCACACAATTAAAAGGACTCTGCAGAAACAGATTAACCCAGAAGGACTGAGACTTCATGCTTAGGAAGTCCTGCTTATAAGGCTGACCTTTGGATGATGCCTGGGAGCTTGGATTTCAGAACTGTTCTATGATTGGTGAGTAACAAGCTGTGCCTAAATGCCTTGAGCAAATACTATAGTTTAGACTGAAACTGCTTTCCTTTCGAGAGTCTGGGAATTTGGTACATGCCAGAAGGGTGTGCTGGAGCAGGCAATGGCACCCCACTCCAGTACTCTTGCCTGGAGAATCCCATGGACAGAGGAGCCTGGAAGGCTACAGTCCATGGGGTCGCTAAGAGTCGGACACGACTGAGCAACTTCACTTTCCTGCATTGGAGAAGGAAATGGCAACCCACTCCAGTGTTCTTGCCTGGAGAATCCCAAGGACGGGGGAGCCTGGTGGGGTGCTGTCTATGCACAGAGTTGGACACGACTGAAGTGACTTAGCAGCAGCAGCAGAAGGGTGTGCATGTGACCAGTGCTCAATAAAAATCACTGGTGCTGAGTGGCTAGTGAGTCCCCTTTGACTGTTACCTGTGTTGTCCCATCTAGCTCAGGGACTGAAGGAATCCTGTGTCATCTTCCCACCAGGCGAGAACTTGTGTTCCTTGCACCTGGTGTACTGTGTGCTAGGTCGCTTCAGTTGTATATGACTCTTTGTGACACCATGGACTGTAGCCTGCCAGGTTTGTCTGTCTGTGGGATTCTCCAGGCAAGAATATTGGGGTGGGCTTCCATGCCCTCCTCCAGGGGATCTTCCCAACCCAAGGGTCGAACCTATGTCTCTTATATCTCCTGCACTGGCAGGCAGATTCTTTATAGTTAGCACCACCTGGGAAGCCCTCCTTGCACCTAGACTCCTCCATGTTTCTCTTTTTCCCCCTTTGCTGGTTTTGTGTCCTTTCACTGTAATAAATCATAACTGTGAGTATGCCTATATGCTGAATCCAAGGAGTCATCACATGTAGCGATGGTCTTAGAGACCTCTGACACAGTAACAAAAATTATCAAAATTATGCATTTGTCTGCAGACATCTTTCTGTATGAGCCTGTTTTCACTGGTAGCATACTCACGTCAATTCTTCTATACTTGCACAGTTGGAAATAGATGAAGAATACTCTATGCACAGAAAATGAAATTTCTAAAGAAAAAATAAAATATAATTAAAGTGATGTCTCAAAAAGTGAGATATGTACAAAACAAGAATAACAATCATGGTTAGAGTTCAACTTAGAAAATTGGTTCTAAAATAAGCATAAATGTGTTAATTATATATATCAATTTGTTATTTTATAATTCTACAAGCAGTTGCTCTACTGAAAAAATACTTTTTAGAATAACACAAGCATATGGAATTATTTACAATTCATTTTCAAAATATCCTCAAAGATGCATGCAATTTCTAGGCTCTTTTTCCCTCTCCATCTCTTACATGTTCCATGATCAACTTATTAACTGGACTAAAAATTCCTTTAAACCAAAAGAACTACTATTTTGACAAATCTTGTGACATCTTTTTATACTTTCCTTAGTTATAATCTATGAATTTGAACTTTGACTACTGGATGATTGAGAGCTGAAATATCATACTGTAAAACTATTAACAAAAAAGCATTATTTATCATTTGTCTCTATAACCACATATTCAGGATAACGATACCAAGTACTAAAATGATTACTCCAAACCCCGTCTACATTATAATGTTTTTGTATATGTTCACTTGTTAGTTATATGTTATCTAAAGCCTTTGACTGTGTGGACCACAATAAATTGTGAAAAATCCTGAAAGAGATGGGCATACCAGACCACCTGATCTGCCTCTTGAGAAACCTATATGCAGGTCAGGAAACAACAGTTAGAACTGGACATGGAAAAACAGACTGGTTCCAAATAGGAAAAGGAGTACGTCAAGGCTGTATATTGTCACCCTGCTTATTTAACTTCTATGCAGAGTACATCATGAGAAATGCTGGACTGGAAGGAACACAAACTATCAAGATTGCCTGGAAAAATATCAATAACCTCAGATATGCAGATGACACCACCCTTATGGCAGAAAGTGAAGAGGAGCTAAAGAGTCTCTTGATGAAAGTGAAAGAGGAGAGTGAAAAAGTTGGCTTAAAGCTCAACATTCAGAAAACGAAGATCATGGCATCTGGTCCCATCACTTCATGGTAGATAGATGGGGAAACAGTGAAAACAGTGTCAGACTTTATATTGGGAGGCTCCAAAATCACTGCAGATGGTAACTGCAGCCGTGAAATTAAAAGACGCTTACTCCTTGGAAGGAAAGTTATGACCAACCTAGGTAGTATATTCAAAAGCAGAGACATTACTTTGCCAACAAAGGTCCATCTAGTTAAGGCTATGGTTTTTCCAGTGATCATGTATGGATGTGAGAGTTGGACTGTGAAGAAAGCTGAGCACTAAAGAATTGATGCTTTTGAGCTGTGGTGTTGGAGAAGACTCTTGAGAGTCCCTTGAACTGCAAGGAGATCCAGCCAGTCCATTCTAAAGGAGATCAGTCCTGGGTGTTCTTTGGAGGAAATGATGCTAAAGAGGAAAGTCCTATAACACTTTAGCCACCTCATGAGAAGAGTTGACTCACTGGAAAAGACTCTGATGCTGGGAGGGATTGGGGGCAGGAGAAGAAGGGGAAGACAGAGGATGAGATGGCTGGATGGCATCACCGACTCTATGGACATGAGTCTGAGTGAACTCTGGGAGTTGGTGATGGACAGGGAGGCCTGGCGTGGGGCAATTCATGGGGTCGCAAAGTGAAGGACACGACTGAGCGACTGAACTGACCTGAACTGATGGTATATTTGCATTTCATCTCCTGAGTTCCTTAAATGAAGAAGTTTGATATATTATTTTCTTTTAAATGCTTGTTTATTTTTTTTTGGCTGCTTTGGGTCTCGGTTGCATCACACAGGAACTTCCACTGTGGCGTGCAAGCTTAGTGCCATTAGCATGTGGGGTCTTAGTTCTTCATCCAGCTATCAAACGTGCATCCCCAGCATTGTAATTTTGTTTTACCTAAAACCTTAAATTTCAGGTAATTCTATGCAAATTATTTTTTTTAATCTGTGGCAGGAAAATGAGAGTGAATAATAAATAAGATGCTTGCTTAGCAATTGTGTTTCAACAAGTACAAACAGTAACAAATACATGTGTAAATAACAAATATGAAAGAAAAACACCTCGCAGATATGTTGCTCATATTTATAATGCAAAAGGAAGATTGTCATAGGTAGGAAACTAGAAAAGACTGAGAATAGTCAAATAGGGTAAATATAAAGAAAACCACACAGGCATAGCTCAGTAAAAGTTAAAATTTAACACAAAGATTCTTAAAAGCATCCAGAGAAACACAAACTTCTCAACCAGCAACAATAAAGCATTTAATAAAATGAATAATTACATTCAAAGTACAAAACAAACATACTGTGGATCCAGTTCTATATGTAGCAAAAATGCTTTCCAAAAAAGAAAGGTGGTCCAGTGGCTAAGACTTTGAGCTCCCAATGCAGGGGACCGAGGTTCAACTACTGACTGGGGACATAGATTGTACAGTCCTCAACTAAGACCTGAGGCAGTCAAATATATAAGTAAATTTATATATATGATGAGTACATTTTCAAGTAAATGAAAATTTAGAGGATTAGTGAACAGGAGATGTGCATGTAAAGGGAATAATTAGAGGATTCTTCAGACAGAAGCAAAATTACCCTAGAAGGAAAGTAGAC